>JAQQAE010000948.1:0-28307 GCA_029823295.1 Pseudamia nigra
TAGATCTTTGAGTCCATCTCATGAAAAATGGGATCAAAAACAAAAGTGTTGCGTTTATATTTTTGTTGAGTGTATATTGTTCAATTTTCTTGGAAATTGTGTTCGTTTTTCCTCATCTTCCAGGTTGTTTGCTTAATTTTTGCTTTCATTTTCTTGGTTAGTTTGTTTACTTTGGTCAGTTTCTTGATTATTTTCTTTATTTTTGCACATTGGTTTCATTTTTTTCATTGTTGTTAATTTTTATAGTATTGTGTTTTTTTTTTTGCTAATTTTTAAAGTTATTTTGTTAAATATTTGTACATTTTCTTGATTATATTACTCCTCCCAGTGTTTGAACATAATGTGCAACCTTGTATATTATCCATTAATTAGTAGTTTATTTGCATGTATTGGTCACGTACTGGCCTCTTATTAGACTTGGGCTAGGGAACATAATGTAAAGTGTCAAATTATTAGTTGAATAGATATGAAAAAAAGGATTCAGACTGGAGATCACATCCTGAGTCTCAAAGAATGACTGCACAGACTTTGAATAAACTCAGCAGACCCTCTGCTGGACAGATATGGTAACTGCTGTAGTTAAGGCAGCAAGAAATGGTGATGGAAATCTTTAGACATGGGTGATTTATTGGTGATATGACCAGATATTTGTATGAGATAAGGAGACAGATGGATCCACGATAAATCCTTTTAATAGTAGCATTAGTGTTCCCAAATTTAACGGAGCCATCAGAGAGAGATGATTGATAGTAATGTGATGCGGCCTTCCTAATCATGGCGGAGCAGTTGTTTCTTTGTTTCCTAAAGGTTAAGCAATTCTCCAGGGTGCCACCCGATCCAGCCTCCGTTGAGGCTTTGTGTCTGCTGCGCAGAATTTAGGGCGAAACCAAAGATGTGAATAGATGAGAGATTAGATCGGATTTGGTGATATTTCTTTTCCAGAGGGCCATAATGATTTAGATAAAATAAGTGAATTTGAAAAGCCACATGAAGCACCCTGAAGCATTTAGTGTAAGAGTGTTTTCACATATACAGTCTTTGGTTCCCTGTAATCCTAGTTTATTTTCCTCAGATAGTCCTGTTACTGTGGTGTGAAAGCTCATTTCAACTCTGGTGAGGCTGAATCCATGGCTGTTGAAGATGACTAGATCCATCTGAAAATGTAGGCCTTATGGTGCAATCCAGTTGTACCCAGGTGTTGGAATTTGCGAGTTCCCAGTCAGAAATTTCAGCAGGAACGCCCCCTCAAGTCAGAATTCTGACTTAGAAAGTCAGAACGACCACACCATCCCTGACTTTACACTCCAGTATGCCTGCCACTTAAAAAAACTGAATGAACATTGCTAATTTCTGGCATATTTGTTTAATATTATGTCAGTTATACACATATTACTGTTCATTTTTTTCCATTGCGGGGTAGAAAATGGATGGATGGATGTTACTACGCTGATTGTATATGCAAAATGTCATGCACAGATGTTATCACATATACCCCTTTCAGACCAAGCTTCCAACCCGGGTCGGACCTGGCTTGATTTTGTGTAACGGTTAACCCGGGTTAGTCGACACTGCTTAGCAACTCAGGTCGAGAGGTACTGTAGGTCCAGCCAGGGTACCAGGGTTGATTGTGGTGTGAAAGGCAGCAACTCCAGCTTGCTAACAGCTGGGGAGGGGTGAGACAAGTTAATTACACTGGTTAGGAATGAAGGCACACTGTAGTGATGGAACTGGAACTTGAAAACAAAAGGTGCCAACAGGTCTGTTTTCAAATACATTGTTGGTGAACTTTGACCAAAAAGTATGGACGTCTGGCAAGATTATGAGATCTGGGAGCTGTTCACCCTGTGTGGAGAGGAGGAAATAACCAGGCAGCCAATCGGGACAGTGAGGGACAACATGGCGTATGCCAACATAATGAAGCTGATGATCTAGAGAGGTGTGCGCTGGTCCCAAAGGCAGATTACCAATAAAGTGAACACAATGAAAAACCAGTACACACACATCCATGACCACAACAAAATTAGGATCGGTGTTGGGTGCATGGACTGGCTGTAATGTGAGCCATGTCGCAGGATTTTTGGATGCACAGCACTTGCCAATCCCTTGCAGCTCTCCTCCAGGTCAGAGAAGAAACATATATGACATGACGTGTTGATGTCTGCACCTGAAGATGACGTGTTGTCTGCTCGCACGTGTCCTGTCTGAATTGTCATGATGGGATGGACCTGGGTTGACTGGCTTGGTATGAACTGACAAAAGAAGGGTTGGACCCGGGTCAGCTAACCCTGGTCCCACCCTGGTTGTTGGTCTGAAAGTGCAATAGAGTGCACTTGTGTTTGGAAGTTATCTATGCTCCAAATGAGCTGGCTTTCCAGTACACGACCATGTTTTTCCAACTTTGCAGCCGGAACCCAGTTTTGACCTCTGAGTTCTAAGGCAAATGGAATATGCCATTAGTTTGCTGTAAGGCGATCTCTGCAGCAGTGCGTGTGATGTATGAAAGCAAATCCAGACCAAAAAGCAGGACTCAGCAACCTTTACAATCAAAAGAACCATTTTTTAGACAGCAAGAAGACAAAGTGTGTACCACAAAAAAATTGCTGAATCATTTATCCACCGAAACTTTGTTCATTTGTTCATCATTTTTATTGATTTTTCCAGTTGGTTTTGTGAAGTTTTTCTGATTTTCCTGATTATTTTGGTTCCATTTTAATAATTTTTTTCATTATTTTGCTTTTTGTTCTTGTTTTTGCTGAGGTACTTGATAATTTTTTGTTTGATTTTTTTTGATTATTTTATCAGTTTATTGCTACATTTTGTTCATGATCTTGATTATTTTGTTCATTTTCTAAATTACTGTCTTCAGTTATGTCTAAACCTTTTTGGGTAGGTTTGTTTTCTTGTCTTTGTTGATTTACCGTAATTTCCGGGTGATATGTCACTCCAGAATGTTAGTCGCACGAGCCAAAAAATGCATAACGAAGAAGAAAAAAACGTGTATAAGTTGCTCTGGAGAACACGTCGCATTTGTTCGGGGAACGCGTGCTTGACGCCAGAAGCGAGAGCTTGTAGCTCGCCTCCCCGCCTCACCGGTAACTGATGGCGCCGACACGTTCGGTGTTAAGCTGATGGCAGGTATGGTTGTTACCGGTAATGTCTACATTTTAAATTGTCAGTAATACAGATGCGGCAGATGCAGGTACACAAGCCTACAGTGACCTCAAGCAGCTGTCAGTGTGACAACCAATACTTGAAATAATTAATATACAAGTTGCTCCGGTATATTTGTCGCTCCCCAAGCCAGACTATGCAAAAAACCGCGACGTGCAATCTGGAAAATATGGTACTTATTTTGTTCATTTTGATTTATTATGATGTGATCTCAGGTTGCAGATCCCTGGAGTATGAGAGCCATAATATTACTGCATACTCCTGTTAAAAGTCAGCTGTGGCACTGTGAGGATGAGTGAAAAAAAAGCCGAGTCAGTTTCCTGTGATAAGTAGCTGATTCTGAAGAAAAGATGAACGTGTTGTCACGCATATTTAGTCAATGAAATGTACACACAACAGTAAATATTGGACCACTTATTTTTTCCGACATTTTAGGGGAAGCTGAGCTTCCCTTGCAGTCTTAGAGCAATCGCCACTGGTTAGAAGGTTGATTAGTTTAAAAACTCAATATAAAAAGTTGTTAAAAAAATTTACTTACTGTATGTATACTGTAGCAAAGACATTAGAATAAAGTTAACTACATTCAAAGACAAGGATGCTAAAGAGTTTTGGAGGATAATTAACAAGAATTCTTCTGCAGCAGAATTACAGTATGTAATGGAATGACAATAGAAGAGTTTTATATACCGTACACTTCAAGCAGTTAAATCAGAGTGATGTGAACCCATGTGACCCCAAGGATAGTATGAACTCAATTAATGAATTTATCAATGATTTTTTGTCCCCTGAAGTAGAGGTGAAAGCCAAGATAAAATCTCTGAAGAACAACAAGGCATGTGGTTGTGACTCCATTTTGAATGAGTTTATAAAGGCAAGTCCTGAAGAGATGATTTCTATAGTAACTAAATTTATTTAACTTGGTACTGAAGACAGGTGTTATACCAACAAACTGGACAATAAGAATAATCAAGCCGTTATATAAGGGTAAAGGTGTTAAAACCTGTACTGAAAACTATAGAGGGATTACACTTCTTAGTTGTATCGGAAGATTGTTTACCTCTTTAATTAATGGCTGTCTGACTTCTTATTTAAGTGCAGTGGGCTATCTGGCAGAAGAACAAGCTGGTTTTAGGGCAGCTTATTCAACAGTAGATCATATTTTTGTGTTACATAATGTAATTGACCTATACTTACACTATAGCAAGCGAGTGTATTGTGCTTTTATTGATTACAAAAAAGCTTTTGATTCAGTTGAAAGAAGTTTACTGTGGCACAAGTTAATCAGTGCAAATATAAATGGAAGAGTTTTAATAGTTGTATTTAATTTATACCAGAATGTCAAGTCATGTGTAATGGCCCAAAATCAGTTTTCTAATTTGTTTGACTGCAATACAGGGGTTAGACAAGGTGAGAATTTATCACCATTACTGTTTGCAATTTTTCTCAATGATTTTGAGTATTGTTTAAGTAGACACTATAATGGGTTATCATTTCTAGCTGAAAAAATATGGGGCAGAAATGAGTGATGATAACATTGAGGTTTGTTTGAGACTTTTTGTCCTCCTATATACAGACGACAAAGTGGTCCTGGCAGAATCTGAAAGAGGGCTGCAGGAAGCTCGAGATGCAGTAGAAAGTTATTGTGCTCACTGGCAGTTTAATGTGAACCCCAGCAAAAGTAAAATTGTAATTTTCTCAAGAGGAAATGTAAGGAAGTTTAGTGATTTTAAGTTTGAAAATTCCAGTCTACATGTAGTAGAAGATTATGTGTGTCTGGGTGTCAGATTTAATTACAATAACTGCTTTAAAAAGGCCACAAAGAAACAAGTAGGTCAGGCTGGAAAGCACTTATAGTGTCTTAACCAAAGTCAGAGATTTGGGTTTATCTGTTGAAACCCAGTTATAGATGTTTGATCATATGGTCTTACCGGTATGACGATATTTCCTTTATTGAAGCTTTTCATCTTAAATTTTTGAAGAAGTTCCTTAAGTTGAAGAAAAACGCTGCAAACTGTGCCATGTACGGAGAAGTAGGTAGATTCAAATGAATAAAGATTTCAAGTGTAGGATTATTAGTTTTTGGTGTAAACTGTTGAATGGAATAGAAATAAATATTTTTTCTTCTTTATAGTTTTCTAAAGAATCAGTATGATAAAGGTGTTTTCAAATCACAGTGGATGTCAAAGTTAAAGCAAATATTTGATTATACAGGATTTTCTCACCTATGGGGATGTACAGATGTAGTGAATAACAGGTATGTACAAGCTGCAGCCGGGATGAGAATAATGAATATCATGAGGCAGAATTGGAAATCTGAAATCTTCAATAATAGCCTTTGTTCAAATTATCGGCTATTTAAACATACTTCAGGAGAGCTCAGTGATGAGTATCATTAGTTGTCCGAATGTAGTTATTTTAACTCGCAAAGGCAAGAATATTTGCCTGTTTGTGTAAGGCTTAGACCAAATGTATATAAAATGGAGAAGCTAGTAAATTCCAAAGATATTACTGTACAGCGCAAACTTGCAAAATTTCATAAAGAAATTGTATCTGGTTTTGCACATGATTAACTATGCATTTCTTTGACTGTTTATTCCTGTACTTTTATTTGGTTTTTATGATAGGAATAATTTGTTTCCCTCTTGTTTTGTTTCATACGGGTTCTCTATAACCCCAGGATGGGTCTAAGGAGAAATAAACAATAAAGCGAATAAAGTGAAAGTGAATCAGTTAAAAAAATTACCAAAATAAACAGACCAAAAATAAGCAACAAAATCACCAAAAAAAATGCTCATGAAAATAAACAAAAATGGCAAAATTGCCTGGTTGAAAGCGATTTATTAAGTAGTACTAAATTCCACATTATGAAGTTACTCACTACTTGAGTAGTTTTTAAGATACCTTTTTACTCTTACTCGAGTACTGTACTTGTTTTTATGAGTACTTCTACTTCTATGTGAGTCACTATAATTAGAAAGCAACAGTACTTTTTTGTTGATTACTGTTTCTGTGTACTTCGTGTACCATTTGTCCTAGGTCTATTGAACTTCACTTTCTACAATTTTCTACATTTTTGAATCAATATGATGTAAAACATCATGTTCACACAAGCTTTAAGACTAGATGAGGAGAACCCAGTTAAACAAATGAGACAGATGGTGCCTGGTCATTTATAGCATGTGTTGAGGAAAATGATCCATCCATGCTGTGAGATGCTAGTAATTTAAGGACTGAATGGTAGATGTCCTTAGAGCTCTACCCCACAGTGCAAATCCCATCTGCATCTTAACCCTAATAACTGTCAGCGTGGGAGGTCTCGACAACGCTGCACACTGTGAGACTAACGCCTCATAGGAGAAAAAGGTGGAGCCTTGAGTTACTGAGTTAAAAGTCTGGAAATCTCCATTTGAATCAGAATCAGAATGTTCTTTTATTGCCAAGTATGCATGCACATACTGTACAAAGAATTTCACTTGACATTAAGGTGCCCTCATATTGAAGTGCACCAAAATGACACGGCAGCTGTCCGTGGCACCTATTTTGTTTTTCAGAATGACTATGTAGAACTTAAGAAGCTACTCAGATGACAGGTGAAAACATCTTCAAAACAAAACAGTTGCTTTGGAACAAATAGACCTGAAACACCTCTAGTATTTGTACACGATGAGCTGTGAGTACAAGTGAAACCAGACAGTCAAGGCTTATCATATTTTGGAAATGTCTGTGACAGAATGTTAGTAATTTTTGTTGCCATTTCTTCAATTGCAGCTGTTTCTTCTCTTTCCCACAGTGACAAGTTTGAGGCAAACTTAGCTGCAAGGTCGAAAAATTATTGATGTTGCCCTGGACATATTAAACATTCTGCCTCCAAACCAGTGCTTGTGATGAAATATTTACATGCCCACTTCAGAGTCAATGTTTCTGTTTCTGAAGCCTTCATCCTGACTGATTCTGACATCACAACACCTAATGTTACTGACAAGGTTTAGAGCAAACGTCAACATGAGATTGATTTGAATCCAGTCTAAATAACAGCTAAACTCACTGTTTTGCTTGTTTTTCCCATCTTGGATTAAAAGGCTCCCCAAGTCCATTCAGTGAAAAATATCACACTGTTGAAAAAGTAACAAAGTGACATTTAAACCTCTAAAATAATTCAGAGAATTAATCAAACATTGTTACTAAATTTAATTTAGATTCACACACCTTGTATATACACTCATTATCCACTTTATTAGGTATACCTTCTGCCTTCAGAATCTCCTGAATTATTCATGGCATAGATTTGATAAAATTGTGGAAACATTCCGTGGTATGAATCTTCCTTTCTACCACATCCCAAAGACGTTCTACTGGATTGAGAGTAGATGGGTTGACTGTGGAGGCCGTTGAAGTACGTGGTGCATTATCCCACTGGAATTATTGATTGAAATGCTGTGGTCATAGAGGGATGGACATGGTCAGCGGCAATACTCAGGACAAAAATCAGACTGGACAGTTGACACAATGCAGGATGGATCTGTGATTTTATGTTGTTTGCTCCAAACTCTGTGAAATCTAGACTCATCAGAGCAGGCAATGGTTTTCTAACCATCTAATGTCAAATTCTGCTGAGCCTGTGTGAATTGTAGTTCTTAGCTGACAGGAGTGGCACTCAGTGTGGTCTTCATGGTCTTCTTGACTGTGTTTACATGCACTGAGCTGCTACTATGTGACTGACTAATTAGCTATTTGTGTTTACAAGCAATTAAACAGGTGTAACTAATAAAGCAAGTGTAATAAACCGTAGTCACATTTACATAACATGTTTGTAGTAGAATTTACTTGTTTTTTAACTAATTGAACAAGAAACCTCAAAACTATTTTGAATGCAAGTACAGCACAATAAAAATCAACATCATTTTCCAAAGTTTGATACTGACAGTTTCATTGTTTATTAACAACATAACTCAAAAATAATGCATAGGTTCTGATGACATTCTCAGGGTATGTTGAAAATGGTATAAAGAAAAATTGATTAGACTTTGGGAGTAATCTGGATCACTGTCTGGATCCAGGAATCTTTTAAAGAACTCTTGAACTTTGTGAATTAGGGCCATTTTTAACTTGCTGAGAAAAACTGGCAAAAATTCAGGATAAAATCACAAGTTCTACCACACTACAGAGTTTAAGGATCCTAGCAGTTTTCTGGTTCTGATGATACAGAATGCTTACAATCGTACTACACTATTATAAAGGGTACGATGAATGTTACATTTACTGTACTTATTTACTTAGCATTAAGCCCCCACAGTCTCAGTTTTACAGTGTAGATTTTACCCGGGGTCTAATTTGACCTGTCAAAACATTGAAATGTAACTATGTGCATACATGTCACTCTTCTTCATGTTACACTCTGTCTGTCATGAGTAATAAACAAAATGGCAACTATACAAACAGTGGGTTTGGCAAACTGTTTCAGAATGAACGAGATGACAAACATAACATCGATCAATCTCTGCTCCGCTCTAAAAGAACACGTCACACATTCATCACAGCACACAGACATGGACGGACGCTTCCGCTCTTAATCCTCATCCTTTTCCTCTCCATTCTCTTGCATTTTTGCTCTTCTCAATCATTCTGTCATATTCTGTCAGTTCGTCCATCTGTCTCTCCGCTCGTCGCTCTCTCAGGTCACTGGATTTCCCATCAGCCCCCTCTGTGCTTTCTACTTAAATTTTTTGCTAGAAGCTGAATGAGTGAGCCTCCACTGAGGCGGTCTGTGTGTGCCAGCGGGCGTGGAATAGACTGATACATGTCAGTCTCCATGGTGACAGACTGCATGTTCTTGACATCCAATCATATTCTGCGTAGGGACAGAGCTGAGGCTGGAGGTGAACATCTTGTTCCGCGAGCAACGGTGAATGTGAAGAAAGAGCCTGTTATGATGTGATAAAAACCCAGACCAGGGAGGAAGACATTCAAGAAACTGCATAATCATTCATCGAAATCATGCCTTGATCTGGCCAAAAGGATAAAGGTAAAGAACTGGTCTTTTTCAGCCCTATAGATTTTGATACATTTCTGTTGGCCACTGGTTATTAAGGTAACCCACTGGACCAGGCAAGCTTCACATTCTAAACAACCATTTTTGGACAGAAAGGGGAAAAAAGATGTGTCAAGGGCTGCAAAAAAAGTCATTATTCATAATTCATTTTTTCATCTTTGTCCTCTGTTCATTCATTTTATTGGTTATTTTGATCATTTCTTCATCATTTAAAAAATGTATGAACTTATTTTTAGGAAATTTTGTCTCATTTTTGATCATTTTACAGGTTATTTTGTCTATATTTTTTCAGAATTTTGCTTATTTTTCTTCCTTTAACACTTTCTTCCATAAACACTGTTGTTTTAACTGTTTTCATCCACTAAATGCATCATTTTATATTATTTATATTTTTAATCATTATTTATTCATTTTTGTAAGCTTTTGTTCTTTTTCCCTTATTATTTGGTTTGTTTTCAGGGTCATTTTGCTCAGTTTTGTTTCAGTCCTGTTCTATTTTTTGCCTGTTTTTGTACTTATTTTGCTCATTAGTTTGTATGGATTTTTTCGTGATCTTAATTGTTTTCAGTCATTTTGTGGGTTATTTTTTCTTCCTTCGTTCTTTTTGTTGCATTAATGCTTATTGTGTTCATATTATTAATATGTAATTTGATCACTGGACAAAGCTATGGGAGCCACTGGAGAGGAGCTAAAGAACAACATGTGACCCCTGCACTAGAAAAAACAGTCCAACATTCAACGACTGTTTTGTGGCTAAACATAGACTAAATGTGATGGACCAATCATGGCCCAGTTTTCACTGGCTATTTTTGGGCTACGTGAAGGCCATAACAGACTGACCTGATTTAGTTATAACAGAGCGTTTAAATGATGTCTGGTATTTAAATGAGAGCCCGTTATCACTGTATTGCACAAGTATTTCATTTTCAAAACCTGTGCAGGGCAAACACTAGTTTTATTTCTCTCATGCAGTTAATACACTGTACAGGAGATTTTGAGATCAAAGTTAAGGGGACACATTTAATAGTAGGTGTATAGGGTGGGCATTTCAATACATTCTCGACTTCCACTATGGAGACCATGGTTCGAGTTCATCTTCATTGCATCAATATTTTGCTTGGACCTGTTTTCCTAGTTAACCTATTTTCCTAGTAACCTATTTTCAACACACTTAAAAATAGGTTTGAAGTCTTCCATTTCTTTGTTCAAGCTGTTCCTCAGGAACAGTGAGAGCTCTGTCTCACAAAGAAATAGTCAGATATTTAAGCATAGTGCATATTACATCATGTTCCTTAGCAATGGAAGAAGAAGAAGAAGAAGAAGAGAGGCATCCTTCAAAAGGTGCATCTCCTCTTCCCCACAATATCATTTTGTACATATTTGCTGATGTCTCAGTAATACGTTACATACAGTATTATCATATTCAAGATGAATCTTCTTAATATTTCTTTCTGGGATGGTTTTAATTTGACATTTTTTTGAATAATTCATTTTGAAAATATCTGTTTCCAACTATAAATGATTTTCAGGCCACTTAAAGAGGATGATAAAACATATAAATATCCTCAATCCTTTAAGGATTGTATATATTTATAGTTTTATGATTTCATAAAACACATTGAGAGATTTGAGACCTTTCTGTCAGTTTTCCTTTGTATTCCTTTGCATTATATTAACAGGTAAAAACTGGAGTTTTCAGAAAATACACAAGGAAAACATGATAATAAAGAAGGGACACTATTTTTCTTCTGCTGTGAGATCAGCGGAGAACGTTGAGTGCACAGGTGTGAACTGACTTGTGTGGAGTTTATGCAGGTGGAGACTGGGGTTACCTGTCAAACTGTGATGCTGGTGTCCTCAGGTGAGTTCACCACAGAAGTATCATAAAATCCTCACTTGGTATGTTCTGTGTGGGAACTCGGTGCGCCTCTGTACCATACCGAATGCTCCGCACCGAAAAATCCAAATACATGTACTGTACATTTACACCCCTAATAGGCATGTGTTCCAGATTGCATCAACTGAATGCAGAAACTGAAACTAAACATCTAAATGGCACACGTGTCAGTTTATGAACATCAGGCCACTGCTTTTAAAGGTCAAGTTATGTAAGTCATATTAATTATCTTCAATGTGTAAATGATTGAAAATGAGATGTATGTATTTTTGGTCACACAGAAAAAATGCTAAAAGAGTGGAATCCCTAAAATAGAAATGCGTTAGAATAGACTTCATCTTCCTTTTTCCCATTTTAACATCAAATGGCATGCAGTGTTAAAGTTCATTACTGTCTAGATGAGACATAATATCCCCTTAAATAAAAAGAATTAACAAGACAGAAACAAAACACTGACATTGATAAGATAACCACTGCAGTTAAAACTCTCATGTCCACTGCTACACCTAATATCAATCTTAATTTAACAATAAAACTTTTCTTTTATTAATTTAATATCCATGTGATTTGTCCATTATTTTAACCTGTCTGCATTTTATCCTCTTATTCTTCATGCTTTGTGCTCAGGTCGTGTTACTGATTCTGCTGCCAAATGGATTTTATTTTGGCCACATGAGGATTCTAAATAAAGATATTCTCCAGTACTTACCTCCATCCCCCCTCAGATGTTACATGTGCTCTTTCTTTCCAGTCTCTCTCTCTCTCTCTCTCTCTCTCTCTCTCTCTCTCTGCCTGTTTCTCTTTTACAGAAACTTACATCTGTGATTAATGACTGACAAAGTTTCCCCGTGGCTTTGAGGTGTTTCTCTCCAACCGATATCATCAGGAACGCTGTGCTGGATGTGTTTTCACTCTGCATGTGTTTATTATGAATGATTTCTACCCTCCCTGAAAAACCAGACAAGTATTGCTTTGTACAAATCTGTCAGTATCGTCCATAGCATGCTTTTCTGTGTTTTCTGAATTATCTACTGAACAGTGAACTCTCATCTTAAACATGCCAGAAAGTGCAAAAAAAACAAACAAACAAACAAACAAAAAAAACCCAAGGTCTATTTATCTGCACTGAGTCAAAACATAGGTCAGGGCCTCACAGTAACATTTGTTCACTGTTCATTCATGTCTTGGAGGAGTGCTCAAAAATGAACTGATTGAGTTTAAGTATGTGAGATTAAGTCTCTGTGGTTATGAAAAGAACAATATCATAGTGTCAGTTTAGTGGAGATTTTTCACCGACAGAACCAACCATAATTAGAGGAGTTTTAAAACAAATTTCATGACGTAAAGTGTGGCAAAAATACACCTCTATGTCACTATCAAGATCAGAAGGATTAAAAAATTTGATACAGGAAGTGGCTGGTGTGGCCATTTTCACTTGGAAAATGCTGGGGGTCTTTTGTTTTATATATTGTCTGTTTTCATGTACAGTATGTTATCCCGAGTACTGATGTGCATCATCACAACTGAGCAATATAATTATGTTCATAGCTTAAAAAATATCAACAGATGCTCGTAATACTCCTCAGCCTTGTTGCCAGGTGCTACTGTAGATATCCTTAGGCCTCACCATTTAAGAGTAATTGTGCTAACAAGAAAATCCAATAATTTGACCTTTGACCTTCACCAGTTCCACTTTCTTTCAGGGCAAGAAAACCCATTTTAAAGCTAACTGAGGTTGACCTGATAAACCTCTGGTGCAACTTTGGTGACTCTAGACCTCCATTCAAGAGTTTTGGTGCTTAAGACCCAAAACTTGACACTGTCTGCCTGCTGATGGGGTGATGATAATACCCCTTCACCCTAGAGCAGGGGTGTGCAACCTGTGGCTCCAGGGCCACATGTGGCTGTGTAGCCCTTCTCCAGTGGATCCTGTGGATTGTCTACAGACAGAAACTCAAGGGCACCCAGAGAAACATACCTCCCCCAAGGCTGTTGTTCACACAAACTGTTATTTTTTTGACCAGCCAAGGACGTACAGTAAGTAATCATGTTGGTTTGTCAGTTTGTCTGTCTGTTAGCAGCATTACACAAAAACTACTGGACAAATTTTGATGAATGGCCCTGTCTCACAAACAACGAAAAAAAATGATCCAGAATCTGCATTGTGACCGAGATCATCTTTAAAATTTAATGGGTTCATCCTTGGCCCAAGGGCATCTATCTAGTAGTTGTTGCATATTCCTGCTAACAAATGGACAAACGGACAAACACACAAACCAACATGATCACATAACCTCTTTGGCAGAGGCAATTATAAATATGAAATTTTATCATAATAAAAATCAACTAAATAAGCAATAAATCAACAAAAAGAAGAAAAAATAACTACTGTACATAATGAACAAAAATTAACTGATACACAAAATCTACAAAATTAACAAAATCGTTAAGAAAATTAACAATATAAAACATTAAATGATTAGAAACTTTATTTAGACAAACCTGAGCAAAATAATGAAGAAAATGAACAAAGAATCCACAAAATTACTAACACAATAAGTCAACTGAATGAAAATTAAATGTGTGATGAAAATATTCAACAAAATGAACAAAATAATAAGGAAATTAATGTAAACAAGAAAATGAACAGGAATACATAAAGATAATGACAAAAATGAATAAAATAAATAAATAAATAAACAAATAATCTGCAAAATAAACAAAACTGAGCAAAAATGTAAAAAAAAGTGTATTTTATTTTATTTGTGGTTCAAGATACTTTTTAAAAAATCTTTCTGTCCAAAAATGGTTCTTTAGGTTGAAAATGTTGTCGACCCCTGCCCTAGAGGCTGATTTGTTGTTTAGTATCACTTTAAAGTCACACACTCTTGTTGGATTCAGGTTTTGGACAAAATATTTAATTCACACACTGTTTTATTGACTGCCATTTCCAGTCATAAGCTGGTGGTTGGAATCGCTACGAAAGCTGTGAGGCTGCAACTCGTTTTTCTAATAGCTCTGTAGTGATTACTTATTATTATCAAATTATTATTTGATACTTTACCATGACATGGCTGGGCTGCTATGTGAAATGTTACTAAACACATAACAACAACAGCAGTAAAGTTTGTGCTTCAGACATTTGTCTCGGGGCACATGTGGGCAGGGCCATCCATCTTGTTCAAAGGGCAGCTTCCTCATAAATTCCCTTCTCTTTCTAAGGATATTTTCTGTATGCGATGACAGGCAAAGACGGATTCGTTGTCTGTCCTACTGCTATGAGACAGAGAGACCCAGCCATCCACTCAACAATGCCACTAAATCAAAAGAATATCACTGCTGCCTTTTGGATGACGGCTGATGCTGAGCTCCCATCATGGAGTAGCAGTAATGAAGCACTTTCACTGAGGCTGCAGCATCATCGGGGGGGTTGGTGGAGCCCCAGGGATTGCATTAAAGACTCTCTCCTCCCTGTCACACCCGGCACACTATTTACCATCACTTGAGGTAAAAAGGAGAGCTTAGTCGAGGAATGGGTTACATGTGACTCCCTTTACGTTTCCACTGCATCTTAAATGACACTCAGACAAATTAATCGTCGGCAAAGCTTTCAGTTCTGACTCTGACGACAGGGGAAATAACACGATGGAGTATTATTGAGGACACACATCATCATTTAACTACTCTGTAAAAGTTTGCATGGTTGAAACTTCATGCTTCTATTCAGACCTAACAGTATTGTGTAGATTTCAGTCGAAAGCGAGTGGATTTGTTCATCTAAATGTAATGTATGCAACATTTTAATCTCGAAAACCCTGCTTTATGCAAATTATGAAATCGTTGGGTTTATTTTTGTTATTTTTCTTTTCATTGTTTTCATTTTTTGTGCTCATTTTGTTCATTTTTGCTGCTCAGTTTTGTTCCTTTTTAAGCCTTTGTTTGTTTCTCCTCATTTTTTTTTTCATTTTATTGATCATTTTGCTCATTTTTGCTGTTGTCTTCTCTTAATTTTGCTCATTTTCTGATTGTTTTATTCATTTTTTTCTCATTTTGCACTTTGTTTCATTTGATTATTTTCTTTTGGCTAATTTTGTTTCTTGTTTTGTTTTTCTTTCTTTTTTATTTATGGATTTTTTTCCCTTTTGTTGGTTATTTTATCAATTTTGTCAGTCTGGGAGGTTATTGATGTCCTTTTATTTTTTATTATTCCTCATTTCGCTATTTTTTTGCTTACTTTTTCAGTCTCACTCATTTCCTTAATTACTTTGTTGTCATGTTTTGTTCCCTTTTTAAACATATGCAGCAAGGTACAAACTGATACATTAAAAATTCATTTGAAACGGAAAATGAAGTGTTCAATGCTCAAAATTTGAAGGAGAATCCATAGATTAAAAATGACTCAAAAGACTAAAAATGCCCCCCAGTATTCAAACCAAACACACACCCTAGACCCTAAACTGGAGACTATCTGTAATTTTATTAGAGACACTGAGTGTATTAGAAAATTGATTATTTCTTTATCAATTACAACACAATTAGCTCCTAAAGCATTGTATGTACAGTATGTCTGTGTGTAACATTTATGTGATTTAATTACAGCTCTTCTATCTGAAAGTAATTAGTTCCTGCCTGTCATTGTGTATAGTGGGACAGATTTGAGTGGTTCACCTTTTGTTGACTTTTCTGAGCATCAGAAAAGTCTGCAGAGCTTCTAGTGAAGTTGATGAATGCTATCCTGCTATGTTGGATGTTTACTAAAGCCGATTATTCCAACTCGAACTGCAACCTGCAAAACACCCAGAGATACTTGGAGAACTCTACCAACTAAGAGTTCAAGAAGCAAATGTGTCTTCAAATCTTTGTTATCATGGAGTCACACACCCACTGCAGTCAAGAGGAAACTGAGGAAGTGTTTACTGCTTGTGAGCTTGAGCAGTTTGCATCCAAAACATCAGAATGTCAGAGATGATTACAGTTGATGTGCTTGAAGCGTGACGCTACCATACAAGTGCCAGTTATAATCACTTGTCAATAATCTAGAAACATATCTGAGACAGGCTGTTGAGGAAAAAATAAGCCCTCATTCATCTCCAACAGGAAATATCATGATCATAAGCTCATTCCGCTTCATTCTGAGTCAGACTAATTAAAACTAACCTGCAGCAAGGTAATGTCTCTCCATCATTCTCACTCAAAACCTGTGACAGCAGCATAGCTCAGTCAATATCTTAGTACCCTGATGGAAAACATCACTATAATAAGTTTCCTCCCTCCAAAAAAGTGAAGAGAAAAACTTATTTTAGTTTTAAAACTTGCATTTTTGTCAGGTTTATCCAGTTTTTGGGACAGAAGACAGTACCAGACAAATTGTATAGCATGGTGACCTGTGCTCTGATGTGAAGAAATCTACCTTTTCATGGCTGTCATCATTGTCCTAGTGTTTGTCCTGCTACTGCAGGGTCCACTATTTGCATGCTGATCTCCATGTCTCCCGATCACGTCAGGGGTGACATTTGAGAGTTGCATGTTCTGAGCGAGTACAACATGCATCACCTGTAGGGCATACCTTAACATATCAGCTGGAGATTTGTCAGCATTTCAGTGTGATGCAACTGAGAAAAGCCCAATCTGACATTTGAGACCCACACCATTAGCAAAGTGCTGACGGTTCTTGATGCCCAGCTGGTACCGCATGGACGAGGGGATAGGTTTTTGCCCATGATGATGATGATGATGATGAATATGTCTTATATTCACACACAGCTGTAAAATGCTCCAGTGAGAGCTGCAGGTCATGGCCTGATGAAGCCAATAGAACCACATCATCTGCAAAAAGCAGAGATCCAATCCTGTGGTCATCAAGCCAGATCCCCTCAGTGTCCTGGCTGTGCCTAGAAATTCTGTCCATAAAAATTATGAACAGAATCAGTAACAAAGGGCAGCCCTGGAGAGTCCAACCCTCACCAGAAACAAGTCCAACTTACTGCTGGCAATGCGGACCGAGCTCTGACACTGGTCATACAGGGACCAAACAGCCCTAATCAGTGCATCTAGCACTCCATATACCCGGAGCACCCGCCACAGAACTCCCTGAGAACTCCCTGAGGGACATGGTCAAATGTCTACTCCAAGTTTACAAAGCACATGTAGACCAGTTGGGCAAACTCCCATGCACTCTCCAGGACCCTGCCGAGAGTGTAGAGGTGGTCCACTGTTCCACGACCAGGGTGAAAACCACACTGTTCCTCCTGAATCTGAAGTTCGGCTATTTGATGGATCCTCCTCTCTAGTACTCCAGAATATACCTTACCAGGGAGGCTGAGGAGTGTAACCCCCCTATAGTTGGAACACACCCTCCAGTCCTCCTTCTTAAAGAGGGGGAGCACCACTGCCAATCCAGGGGCACTGCCCCCAATGACCATGCAATGTTGCAGAGGAATGTCAACCGAGACAGCCCCACAACCTTACGGAACTCTGGATATATCTCATCCACCCCTGGGGCCTTCGACCACCTCGGTGACCTTGGCCCCAGAGATTGGAGAGCCTGCCCCAGAACCCCAGGCCCTGCTTCCTTGAAGGAAGGCATGTTGATGGGATTGAGGAGGTCTTCAAAGTACTCCCCCCACAACCCACAAGGTCTCTAGTCAAGGTCAGTAGCACCCCATATCCACTGTACACAGTGTTAACGGTGCACTGCTTCCTCCTCCTGAGATGCCTGCTGGTGGACCAGAATTTTCTCAAAGCCATCTGGAAGTCATTCTCCATGGCCTCCCCAACTCCTCCCATTCCCCAGTTTTTGCCTTGGCGACCGCCAAAGCCATGTTCCACTTGGCCTGTCAGTACCTATCAGCTGTCTCCGGAGTTCCACAGGCCAAAAAGGCCTGATAGACCTCTTTCTTCAGCTTGACAGCATCCCTCACAGCTGGTGTCAAGCAACTGGTATCATTGTTGCTGCCACGGCACCAACCACCTTATGGCCACAGCTCCGATCAGCCACCTCAACAATAGAGGCACAGAACAAGGCCCACTCAGACTCAATGTCCCCCGCCTCCCCCGATACATGGTCAAAGGTCTGCCGGAGGTGGGAGTTGAAGCTCCTCCTGACAGGAGACCCTGCCAGATGTTCCCAGCAGATCCTCATGGTACATTTGGGTCTGCCAGCTCCTCCCCCACCATCAGAGCCAATTCACCACCAGGTGGTGATCGGTTCACAACTCCACCCCTCTCTTCACCCAAGTGTCCAAGACATGTGGCCACAAGTTTGACGATATGACCACAAAGTCAATCATCGAACTGCAGCCTAGGGTGTCCTGGTGCACATTTGGACACCCTTATGCTTGAACATGGTGTTCGTTATGTACAGTCCATGACAAGCACAGAAATCCAATAACGAAGCACCACTCAAGTTCAGATCAGGGGGGTCACCCCTCCTAATCACACCCCTTCAGGTCTCACTGTCATTACCCACATGAGCATTGAAGTCCTTCAGCAGAACAATGGAGTCCCCATCAGTAGCGCTCTGCAGCACCCCCTCTAAGGACCCCAAAAAGGGTAGGTACTCTGAACTGCTGTTTGGTGCATAAACACAAACAACAGTCAGGACCCATCCCCCCACCTGAAAGCGGAAGGAGGCTACCCTCCCATCCACTGGGGTGAACCCCAATTTATAGGCACAGAGCCGGGGAGCAATTAGTATGCCCACACCAGCTCGTCGTCTCTCTCTGTGGCCAACTCCAGAGTGGAAGAGAGTCCAACCCCTCTTGAGGACACTGGTTCCAGAGCCCAAGCTGTGAGTTGAGGTGAGCCCGACTACGTACATCTAGCCAGTATCTCTCCACCTCGCGCACCAGCTCAGGCTCCTTCCACGCCAGAGAAGTGACATTCTTGGTTGTAGAGCTAGCTTCTGCAACCAAGGATCAGTCCACCAGGACCCTCGCCTTCGGCTGCCACCCACAACACAATGCACCCGACCCCCACGGCCCCTCCCACGGGTGATGAGCCCATGTACGATTCTCCTGCAGCATAAATTGTAAAGAAAGCTATCAATATTATCCACCAATATTAATATTACTGATAAGATACTTTTGAAAAGTCTTTGCATTCAGGCCGGCTTGAATCCATGGGCATATACACCAGCAATCAAAGTTTTTGGACACTACTTTTTGTTCAGTAGTTTTACATTATTTTTGTTTTGTTTTTTCCATATTGAACATTAATACTGAAGATATCCAAAGTGTGAACGAACACATACGGAATTATGTTGTAAACAAAAAAAGTGTTGAACAACCCTAGAACATATTTTATATTTATGATGGTCCTAGTAGCCACATGACATGATGACAGCTTTACATTCTCTCATCAGATTCAAGAAGTAGTGACCCAGACCAGTTTTTAAATCACGGCTGTGTCTTGGCAAGAGATAATTTGTGTTATTCCTTGTCTTTCTAATATGATTTACATCATCAGTTGTTTTGTGCAGAGGAAGGGGGATACAGAGTCATTAGCCCTATCGGTGCTACTACAACTACTGTACAAATCCATACTATGGCAAAAAAACTCAGTTAAATAAAGAGTCCATCGTTACTTTAAGAAGGAAGTGTGTTGCAGTCACCAAAACTATCAAATGCTGTGATGAACCTGGCTATCCCAGGAAACACAGACCACGGGCTACCTCTGCTGTAGAGCATAAGTTTATTCATTAACACCTCATATAGCATTTGTTTTTTTAACAACTGCACTTGGGGACACATTCATAATTCTAAAAATTTGTGCAGTCGTTGCAGTAGCACAAATATGGCTACAGAGTGTGGATCCATCCATCCATAGGACAAAAGGGTCTAAAGATCATTAAGAAGGCAAGAAAAGCCACAAATCAGCTTACCTGTGATTTGAAAACTGTTCCAGGTGACTGCCTCATGAATCTGAACATGAGATGATCATTGAACACCTTTTTGTCTGTGATCTTTTACACTTTGGATGATGTCAGTATTAATGCACAATGTTGAGAATAAAAAAATAAAGTGAATCCACTGAAGGAGAAAGTGTGTTAAAAATTCTAGTAGTGTAAGCTGTTCTGACAGTCTTCAGACCTTTTGCTTCATGTCTTTCTCCACCTTTCCTGTCTCATTTAGCATGAACTGTCAAAGAAAGACATAAAACAACTAATTTGGGGGAACATGGTGTGCCTTTATTCATAAATAGAAAGAAAGCAAGACAGCTACTGCTATATATATATTTTTTTTAATTAGTGTTAAATGCTCAGTATGATTTACATAGGCTCTTGGTGAGTTTGTGCTGGAATCTGGTTGTTTGTTGGCATTTGTTAAACTCCATTTCTAATGACTGTCTTGGTTGCTTATATCCACAATAACAACCTACACACTCACCTCTATGTAGAGACTTAATCAGTTTTCCTCTGAAAAATTCCTTATCTTTGCTCCTGAGTGTTTAATTCTGTAATCGCAGTGTGAAGCTGCTTCCTTTATATTTGCATGATTCTGATTTCGCTCTCCATGAAGTGAGTGTTTCCAATTTCAGAGATTTGTGCTGCCTCCTGATGACACTGTGCAGCTCCAGTGTCACCAACACACCCACATACTAAGCACTGTCACAGATATCCACTCCTGCCTCTGCTTTTGCTGGTGCAGTACTTTCACCAAACTAATAATTTGCTGTTATGGGGATATTTATGTGACACTTTATATAGACGATAATAAATACTCTTTGTTATGGCATATTATAAGTAGAGATGCTGTACATTCTCCTGTGTCTCTGAACTGACAGTCTGGTCAGATGTGTCTAAGCAGCTTGGCATATATTAGCATACCCAGCACCTCATCACCAAGCTGTCACTCTCGACTGGACAGGAGTGGGACTGAAGTGTTACATCCTACAAGACGAGGGCAAGAGAGGAAGAAAAGCGAGTCATGGTCTGCTTTATTCCTCCTGTTTGGCGCTCCCTTCCCCTCTCACCTCCCCTTATTATGTTTAGGCACAAAACTACTTGGCTATGAGGAGAAAATGGTCTGGGAGAAGAGTGACAGACAATGCACAAAACATGAAAACCACAGACTGCATATAAAAGACGGATTAAGCCTCCATCATGTCACCCATAGGTTTTCTGCAGAGCTCTTTGGAAGCTTAACTAAGCAGCCTCGGGGCATCAACATATTGGCACCACTGCCTGCTTTGTCTAATCCAAAAGTTGGATGTAGAGGTGTAGTCAATGAAATAATGAAAGCTCTGGATCAAACACACCTGTCAATCAATCCACCTATGCCTGTAATTATGCATAAATATTAGCATCTGAAACATCTACAGTATATCAGTGAAATGCACTAAAGGTTGGGCACACCATCTCCTTCAGAGATTTTTCTTTATTTTTTTTATTACAGTCATCATTGTACATTAATATTGAGGACATTCAACCTGTGAAAGAACATGTATGGAATTTTATAGTGAACAAAACAGCGTTAAACAACCCAGAACATGTTATTTATATTTTAGACTGTCCGAAGTAGCCACATTTAGCTTGAATGAAAGCTTTGTGCACTCATGGCATCCTCTCATCAGATTCATAAAGTAGTCACCTGGAAAAGTTTTCAAATCACAGCTGAGTTAATTTGTGCCTTTTTAATGTCCTTCAGACAAGGGGTCTTCGATATTTTTTCAGACCAAGGACCCCCAAACTGAGAGATGGAGCAGGGACCCCCTACTACAGTATATACTACATATTGTATAAAATTGTGTTTTATATTAAACTGGACCTGGTGCTATATATGATTGTATCTGCTGTCCATTCAATATTAACCCTTTATAGTGCCCTCATTGTAATACTAGAAGATTTTGTTCATTTTGATGTACAATTGTTGTAAAAATCAACTGTTCTATTTTTAAAATCAGTTTGTTGCTTATTTTCATCATTTTTGTTCATTTTTCAGGATTATTTTGTATACTTTTCTTCATTTTGCTGCTTATTTTTGCTTATTTTGTTTATCGTAGTCCTATCTTCATGATTTTTGTTCACGTTCTTGAATATTTGACTCTGTTGGTGCACTATTTTGTTTTTTCCCTCATTTTCCAGTTATTTGGTTCATTTTTTTGCACTGTATTGATTATTTTTTTCATTTGCATTGATTTTCTTTAGTATTCTGTTCATTTCTACTAATGTTCTTAATTACTGTTCATTATTTTAATTCATTTTCTTGATTATTTTTAGACAAACTCTACGGCATTGGTTACAGAGCAAAAAAAGTCCAAAAATAGTGAGAGTAATAACAAACTCCTTGTGTAAATACTGTCAGGAAAAGTGCACTTTCCAAAGTACTGACGTGGGGGCGCTATTTTTAAAGCCTGTGGAAGTTACCATAAAACGTTCCTTGCCCAATAAAGGGGTAAGTTATTTAAATAATTTGCAGGATCATACAGTATATTCATGTTTTTCTTCTAAACATGTGCAAAATGTCTTGTGCAGAGAAAGGATAGGCACAGAGTAAAGAGTTCTGTTAGTGCAACTACAACTACTGCACAAATACATACAGTATTATGGCAAAGACACTCAGTTAAGTACAGGGAAAAGACAGTTAATCATTACTTTAAGAAATGAAGCTCATCACAACCATCAAACACTATAATCAATCAAACTTTATTATTATTTTAATAAAACAGGTTCTCATGCTGCAGAGCATAAGTTTATTAGAACTACCAGCCTTGGAAATAGCCAATTTATATTACCTCAGATAGTATCTGATGGTTGTGTTCTGCAATTAGAGATGCAAAGATTTTTTTTACTCACTGACCTTAATTTCTTTTTTTTTAATTTCTGTCTTTTCTTTGTACTTGGCTGTTTCTTGCTATAATATAGATCTGTACTGTATTTGTGGTGGCACTAATATGGCTACTGACTCTGTGCCACCCCTTCCTCAGCACAAGAGAAATGGTCTAAACCACATTAAGAAGACAAGAAATGGTACAAATTAACTCTTGACAAGACACACATGTGAACTGAAAACCATCCCAGGTCATGAATCTGATGAGAGAATAAAAACTGTTTGTAATACTGTCACCAAAGCTAAATGTGTCTACTTTGGACAATCTAAAAAATGAAACATGTTCTGGGTTTTGTTTATGACATAATTCCTCATGTGATGTCTTCAGTATGTACGGTGTTTAAAACAAGGGGCAGTGACCGCGGCTGTTCAGTGAGGCCAATGCAGAAGTAACTTCACGTTGTAATCCCGCCACTTGGCCACTGGGGAACCGATCGTGTGGCTCCAAGAAGTTTTTTTTCCTGTAGAGATACACTGGACTTCTATCTGAAAATAATAAGCGAATAAATTTTTTTCATGGGTCATCATGGTCTCAAGCATTTGATTTGGACCCTCTATGTACCGTGATGGTCCATCTTTAACTTTTGGCTTTGTAATTAATATTATTATTAAGATATTACAGCAAATAATCTGACAAATAACTGCCGTGCTGGGGTTTGATTGACATGTAGCTGTAGCAGCAGCTCGCTGTACCAAAGTCGGACCAATTCAGAGCTTCGTATCTTCTATTTATTCAATCTGTTTATCGTTATACATGAGATACACTCGACTGCAGCTGTGGGTAAGTGTTTACACTAACAACACTGTGATATGACTTTGTTTGACACTGCGTGGTGAAGTTTTACTGCAACAGTAAGTTAGCTGCTAATGTTAACTCTCCCATGATTCCCTTGGCATGAACGCTTCGTAAGCCCTGCTGCTGTTCATCCAAATATGGTTACATCCTGTTTTTGGCTCCAGGATGCTGGCCAGGAAGTGACAAGTCCATTGGCCTCAAAGCGGCCCTTCAGAAACCAATGGGTGACGTCACGGTCACTTTGTCCATAATATATACAGGTAGTAGGCTGTACACATGTTTATTTCCATTCTGAAGTTGGACATTCTAAGGAGAAGGAGTGACTCCTTTTTGGGAGTCACTCCTTCAGTCCCCAGTGGACACTGAAATCACTGCAGCATTTGACACTTACCACATTTTCCTCATGGCTCTGCAATGGAAGTCGTTGCTTGCGGAAATCACACCAATCAAGGCGAACACAAACTCTGGTCTCCTGGGTGGAAGTTGTGAGTATTATTAGATAATACTGTCGATTCCTTTATTGTCATTGTAATCAAATACAACAACATTTGGGGCTCAGGGTATAAAATGGACCTCAATATAAAATTAGAAGATTGTTCTATCACCATAGCACCTCATGCATGTCCATGTAACAGTCCCATTTAACTACCATGGCCTAGAATTCCCCAAATAGCCTATTAACTACATGCATTTATACAGCATGCAATTTGAAAGAGAAATGGTACGGTATTTGTATGCAGTGTGGTGGGCTTCCACTCCTCTGCTCTGCTCTCCTCTCTTTCCTACATACTTTCAGTGATTAGTCCTGTGCTGGCTTTAGATTAACCACATTATCTATTAGTTACAGGTAATGCCACTCTCATCTTATACACACAATGCAAATGAAGTCTCACCGACTGTGGATTTCTCCCAAACCATCACCTGAAGGTGGAATAATTATTGTGCATTAGCATAGATTAGCCCAGGCAAGGTCAGCGGTTAACTATTTCATCATCGTTTTTGAGGGTTTTTTTTTGGTTCCTTTGCTTTCAAGAGTCAACCTTCACATCCCTCTGGGATTTTTGTTTTTTTTACCAATTAACTGGCTTGATCGGATACATGGGAGAAAGACAACATGTGGCAGAGCCATTGTGAAGGTTGTCTGAAGATCACAGCCGATTACACTAACATCTCTATTTCCTTTGTGGAAAGAGATCACAAAGGCCCACAGTGGATTTGTAGGATTGGATCTTCACATTACTAAATAATGCTGCATGTTCATTGGTGAAGGGGCTGATGCAGTCAGTAAGGAGTGTAAGGTTGGAAAAGGCAGTTTCACTGAACATTAAATCTTATGGGTGACAGGGATTTTCTGTGTCTCTAGCAGAAAGAGTCAGTCTGTGAATTATTTTTAGATTTGTATCAGTTGCACTCCTTAAAGGTAAGTAAAAGCTCATCAGTCTGTACTGTTTGGCTGGACCACTGCGAACATTTCTCATCATTTTGAAATGTTTGAGGTTTGTTTTTTACCTCAAACATATAAAGCGAGCAGTATAAAAATAAAAAAAAATGCACATTAAACATTTAATATAATCAGCTGTTTTCAGCATCCTCTGATAAAATGTAAGAACATTGGTTCAGGCTTGGACTGATGCGGAAAGAATATCCCTCCAATGCATAAAAAAACATTTTTGATAGAAATCAGACACAGGATGCTTTGCTTCTCTTATTCTGTTTAATAAAATCAATGGTAGGTACAGTACACAGAAGCAGTACTCAAAAAAAAAGTATTTCCATTTTCTAATTATTGTGAATCAAGTAGAAGTAGTACTCCTAAACATCACTACTTGAATAGCTGGTTAAAAAAAAAAAAACTTCTCAAGTAGTGAGTAACTTTAATGTTTTTATCCTATTCATTTTTAACTTGATTTTTTTTTTTTTAACAGTATTGCTGCTCAACTTGTTCACTTTTACTCATTTTCTTGGATATTTAGTTTTTTGGTTCAGTGTCTGTTGCTTATTTTGATCATTTTTACTCATTTTGCTAATTTTTGGTTTAATTAATTTTCTTCATTTTGCTTATTTTGTTCATTTGTGTTTACTATGTACCCTAAAAGTAGTAGAAGTAGAATTTTTGTAATCCCAAATATAACTGAAAAAAAAAGTAGAAAGCACTCTGCGAAATAACTACTCTCAGAAGTGTTCTTTGAAAAAACAACAACAAGTAAAGGAGTAAAATGTACTTGAGTACTATCCACCTCTCACTATAGCCAAGTGTAAGCCTTCCAGTAAGTTTATATCACATTTATTTGTATCAAAGTTGCTTTTATGGAAACAGCTGCTGAATCCAAAATATGGAAACAGCTGCTGAATCCAAAACATCACTGCACACACAATGGATCTTTATATTGCAGTCTTTTGCAGTTATATAATTGCACAGGCTGACACTGCAGTTGTGCAGCTTTAATGTTGCACTTGTTTGTGTCTTAACTTTCTGCACAGTCTGTTAGTTCAGCAGAAATGAACGGGAGAGAAATGTAGTGTACCAGTCCAAGTAGTTTCTAAACAACCAGTGCTGGTGTCACAATGACAGATGGTGTCATCTAAGCTTTGCATCAATCTCACCTGAAGGCTCAGCTGCGACTGGTGGTATCTGGCACTGGTCTGAGTTCCCAAACAGCAAAGCCAGGAGATTCAGGCGGAGAAAATATGGAGCTGAAACACCTTCTCGCATGATCAGCCACTGTGTACAAAGTCAAAAGTTTACAATTCATCCTCCTCTCGCACCTTTCCCTCCTGTTGTGCTTGAAAAGGGTTTATTTTTATGGTTGAAATTTGACCTAAACACAAATGAAGGGTTGAGCCTACTGCGGGAATGAATCAGTCAGAGAAACATTCAACTCCTTTGTGACTGCGATCGGTCCATTAGATGTAGAGCATAAGCATGCTAGTGTGCTGGCATGTGCTAACGTACTAACTCTACTTAGTGTCTTCATTTTGGACACTAAAAGATGCGGTCTACAGTGTTGGTAATCATAGCTCATTCTAGCGATCATTTGTCATAGTCCCCCATAATTGATTAGACAGGTGGCCTGCCAGTCAACACAGCTTACAACCTCATATGTACACAAGCTCATGCACTCACTTACAGGGTTGAAAATAGCCTTAGCAGTAGCTGCTACAGAGCTAGCAACTGTAGCTCATTGAAACCCTGGATGAATGAGGAGAGACCGCCTGCATTTCAGATTCCTGAAAGACAATAACAGACACACTAGCTTGACAACTGTGAGGTTGTAAGCCAAGTTGACTGGCAGGTCACCTGTTTAATCATTTTTATCAGTCCACCATGAACAATCGGCTACTAGCTAGTTTCCCAACATCATAGACTGCACGTCTTTAAAAAGCACTAAAATATGTAAAAGTAACCTCACCAGAGTGATTAGACACAAGGCCGTTATCAAAAATGCTATGAGAGTAAAGCATTGGTTTAATTCATAGTGACAGGCTGTGTAAACACTTTGACCACTAGAGGTAGTAGTGAGTCATACAACCTTCTCTCTTCTGGGTTCTCAGGACATAATCTACTGTAACACTACCAGCCATGAAAAGAGCTACTGAGAAATTATATCTGTAAATGTAAACATTAAATGTATTACTGAGTAACAGCATTCCTGTTGCTTTTCTCACTGGATACAACTCTAAACTAAAAGAATGAAATTTGATGCAAGTACCACTGTGTTTCTTCTGTACTGGTAAGTTTGCTCATAGTGTTAATAATAAATTTATTGTGTTTGTGAAGTCTGTTATGTTTAATAAGTTCACTGTTTGTTGAAAGACAGTTCAGACTAAACTGTGGTAATTCTAACTTTGTTTAGACAATTCATAATGACTGTGGTGTAGCTGTTGCCAACTCACATCATATAGAATAAAAAGACTATTATTATTATTATTATTATTATTTGCATGATTGAGCAAAACGTCCATATTTACTTTTTAGCATATCATAATTCAAGTGCCCTTAGAAAACAAGAATTCTGTCTACGCCCCCTCTGTGGATGATTTTTTTTGGCTGGGGAAAATTTTCAGCCAGCCTTAATCACAGGTATTTTCACACAGGACGTAGCAGCAAATATGTGACTGAAAGCTGATGAGATTCAGCCAGACTCTGCTGCTCCACTGTGACACAGAAGCTTGGAAAAGCGCCTTCTTTTTTTGCACAGCAGTGTGAAACAACATGGCACAGGAAGCCAAAATAGCAATCCAATACAATATGGGATTAGTTGTAGATGAGGTGATTTTCTTCATCTTTGCACATTTTGTTCTTTTGTGCTTATGTTAATTTACAATTTACTTGACTGCGTTGTTCAGTTTTGTTAATTTTGTTGATCCTGTTGTTAATGTTTGCTATTTTTTTCATTTCTTTCTGCATTTTGATGCTTTTTTGTAGTTATTTTTCCACATTGTTGCTCATTTTGACATTCACTTCTTTAGTTTTGATAATTTACTCAATTATTTTACTCAGTTTTATCAAATTTGAATAATAATGTGTTTATCCCCCCCCTTTTTTTTTCTAAATTTCAACCTTTT
>JAQQAE010000949.1:0-28306 GCA_029823295.1 Pseudamia nigra
GGGCCGCATCACTGTATAAGCCGCAGGGTCGGCAATGTGTGAAAAAAGCCGCGGCCTATAGTGTGAATTTTACGGTAATCACCAAGAAGAATTAATTGACGGGTCTAAGTACTTCCACAGAGAATTTGGAAGTGGATAGGAAAGGCTCATGGTAATGGAGCAAAGGCTACATTGTGATTTGACTCTGGGGAAATGTGACCAATGCACTATGAGCAACATCTCCACTTGTATCAGCAAATAGCAAGTACAGGTGAACTACAGGGAAAATAATTATGTTTATTTTTTTCCACTAACAGGGGCACAGTAGCCCCTAATAAGACACAGATAACACTGCGGCTTCATCTCAACACATATCCATGTCATCCTACATTTAATCGTGTTTTAGGAGACTCTTTGCCTTCTGTTACAACAGATACTACAGTACACTTAAGAAGTAAGTATTTTAATTACTTCTCGCCAAGAAAGGCAGAGAAACAGGCACAAAAAAAGCAGAAATGGGTGTTTGCAGAGTGGTGCTGGGTCAAAGAAAACATTTTAATGAATGATTTCTCTTCAACATCTTTAATACTGATTCTCAGCAATTTAAAGAAAAAAACATCTAAAGTACAAATTCTTCTTTACACCTGCAACTTTAAAAGTTATTAGTTTGGAGTTGTAAAAGTTAAGACAAACTGCTTATTTTTCTGTGGAGGTTATAGAGTAATGTCTACTGATGTTGGGGAACATGTAAGGATGTGATAAAAAGCACATACTGTTCTACCTGTATGAGCAGCGTGGCGATCTCTCCCTCCAACCTTTTGTGAAGCGGCACCTGCTTCATTTTCAAGTCAATGCACCTTTTCTCCTCATTAATGGCAATCTGTGAGTCTATCATCTCTTTCTCCAGTGTCTCCAATGCCACGTTTGCTTTAGCAATGGCCGCCTCTTGAACATTAACCTTATTGTAGTAGCCGAACAACACCTCTTCATGTTCCAGGAGCTGTATGCCACTGAAAGGGGAAGAATGTGGAGGAATATAAAGTTAAACCCTCTGTATGAATAAAATGTTTTTACTTAATGAGAAATATGTGCATTACATTTGTAACGTACAGAAAATTGCGTCGATCTATGGCCATTTCATGTTTCTTGTTCATTTCCAGAAGCGCCTGCTCCTGCAGGTCAATCATTTGTGTGAGTTTCATCAGCTCCAGTTTGGTGTCGTCGCAATCCTGATTGAACAGTTGGAGCCTCCAGGCAACCTAAAAAAAATTAGTGTCGTACAATGTGATTTCAGTGTGATTCTGTCAATTGTACATCAAGACAAAAGCTGAGAGTTGCCCTTCATGTTGGGACATGTCTACATTTCAATGCACAAGATAAAAAAATTATTACATGCACACTGATCACCACACAGACCATATCTATCCTTATGTAAAAAAAAAAAAAAGATGTTTTTGTTTGCTTTAATAAAATGTGATACTTGTGCTTGATTGTTTTCATTGCATTGGACAAGGAAGCACAAGACAAGTAATCACAAACTGTACTGTGTTTGTTATAAAATGTGCAAAAGTAAATAGACTAAATGGTAACGTACATGTGGGCTTGTTTTCTTTGTGGTTTAAGAAAACAGCAGTTCCACTCCCTAATTTGCTTTAAACTTCATTTTGCTTGAGATGGAGTAGACTCGATGGATTGATCAGGTATTATGTGTTGTGTGGGAGTGTGTTTGTGTCTATGTGTGCACCTTGGAGATGTCATTGTGTAATTTGTCTCTCATTTTGCAGCTTTGAGAGACCTTCATACGCTCCTTTGTGAGTGATCTGAAATATACAGATGGACAGACCGACTCTTAAAAAAGACTCAAAATCACCACAAAGTCAAATACACATCTTTGATTCAAACATAAAAAACTTAACTGTTACAAGGCTGCTTTTCTATTATGGACATCCATCCTTAAAGGTCCCATATGTCAACACTTAAATGTATATCTGTACCCTTTATGTGTCTATTAAAGACTTCTGTAAGGGTGTAGATACAATAAAGTGAGCTGATGTGATTTTTCTTTTGTAAGGAGTCTTTGTCACTCTGTCACGATTTCACTGCGAGGGACATCATTTTCAGCAGATAACACTGACTGGTTGAAGTGCAAGTCATTCCCAAGGTGACCTAGGATCATATTCTGATCGCTAATGTAAAATGTGTATAATGCATGTTTCATGGATAATTTAAAAAAAACGTGCTGAATATGATTGGTTGTATTTTGGGATATTTTAACATTTTAGGCCTGAAGGTCTCGTCTCGTTGACGCTCTGGGATGATCTGAGCAAGCCAAACACAGTCGAGATCTCAAAACCCCCCCTGCTGAGCCTGGCATCATGACTTAACATGACAAGACTAGAGCACAGAAAAAATGCGTTTTGGAGTTTACTATGTTATTATTATTATTTATTCAGATTAAATCAGTAGGAGGTCGGGAAGGTGGAGGAGATTTCAGGGCAAGTGATGGTCACGTGAGCGCAGCAACAGTGGAATGAATGGACTCAGCCAGGATTTAAAGGTGCAGCTGATTAGGGGTATGTCAAGCAGGGATGACAATGAGCCCATTTAAATGGCCACAGAAATCTGATAACTAGGAGTAATCAGATTATTGTAATCGGCTATGACACGTTTACATATATTGCAGAAATGTAATAACTGAAAACCCTGGTTTACATGTTTCAGTCTATTATCAGATTTCTTTTGGTGTACATACTACAGACAGGCAGACAGATAGAGATTGGAGTTTTCATGTGCATGTAAACAGGCTCACTGATTGGACAGAAAAGTGGGACACCTGCCTGAACTACACACTGGCTTCATTTAAAACTCTACTGGATCATGGATGCAGAATAATACATTTCAGCTTGACTGTCATTGTTTATGAGTTGTGATGTTAGAAATCACAAAAATTCTAATTTTTTTCTTTTTCCTGTTTTCCATCTTGCATAGATTCTCAGGACTAACAGTACTGGACAAAAATTAAAAATAAATTTTTTTTTACAACTTTTATTTTACACCACAGTTTATATGGACCTCAAAACCCCATAAAGAAGGGTAGTAACAGTACAGTACCTTCAATTGATTATCTATATGTAACGATATTTAATATTCAATTCACAATGACAATACATACCTATCCTTGTTGATGACAATGGTGTGCTGGATTTCAGTCTCATTTTCCAGGACTTTAAACTGCTCTCTCAGCTCTGTAATTGTCTGTGAAGCAACCTGCTTCAGTTTCACATACTTATTCTTCTCTTCCATGATCATATCACACAGTTTCGAGTACTGTAATGTTCTGAGTGGAAAACACACTGATTTGTCACATATCCGTGTTCATATAAAAAATACAACAAAGTCATATAAAAAAAGAGAACTGTGATATAAATAGCATAAAACTGTTGATAACTGGTAAAACATGTTTAAGATTTAAAGGTTTAATGTCTTTTTATTCTTGAAGAACAAATGCAGAGATGTTCAACAACTGTGTTAACTTACATTGTCGTTTGGTTGCAGAACTCATTTTTCCACACTCCATGCCTGTTTAAATCTACAGGTCTGCTGTCACTGAACTAAATGCATTATGAATAAGTGTGCCGTTGCTCTGACTGTTGCCAGATGCATTATTCTACGTCTGAACACTGAAGTATGACCAATTAGCAAGACAAGGTTTTCTGCCCAGACAACATTTGCAGATGCCTGAATTAATTATGATCCCAGCTGTTATACACATCCAAAAAGCCAAGCAAGTAAACAGGGAATCAATTATCTAAAACTGGAATTGGTGACATCAAAACACTGTGTATAGACATGCTGTGAAATTGCAAAGTTATGGACAAACAGGAGACTTGGCAAATAAGTGATCTGTTTCCTAATTCCGCATATTAAGAGCATGGCTGTGTCTCAGAAACTGAATTCCCTTTTATCGTGACAATTTTTTAAAAATCCGGCAAAGAAAAGGGAGAGATAAACAACTACGGCACCTGCGTTGTAGCGTAGCGTTGAGCTTGCTGTGGTCCATGATAATCAATTCTTTTTCTCGCAGCTCTTGGTGGATGTGTTGACTCATGTGCTGTGGACAAATTTAACAAGGTTACTACCACAGTTTCAGCATCTCATTGAAATGTGCCTTGAAAAGCATTAAGCTTAAACCATAATTACTGACAAGCACCAAATGAGCTGACTGAGAAGCTTTGTGTACAAGATTTGTGATGATAATTAGGAGCTTCTTGAATTCACTGAGTACTTAATTATGGAGCTGGTCATTACAAATCAAGGAGAAGGAGAAGAATTATACTTGAGGGACTCATACTCACTAAGACAAGCAAAGAGTAGAACAGTTCTTTGGAATTAAAAAAAGGAAAGATTTATTTATTAAAAGCATGAGGCAAAGAATTAGGATTTTGTAAAAAGCAGACTTCTTAACTTTGGCTGACCTAAAACAGCTAGAGGCTTGTCATACATTTTCCCAGCAGCCTGAAATAATCATGTTTTCACACAGTTTTATACTAAAGTGAAGTCTAAAATGTACATTAAGTCTCCAATGACATACTCATGTTTTCAGTTGCACCTGATAAAAACATGTACCTGTGCTAATTCATGTGTGTATGTGTGTGTGTGATTATTTGTCTTGCACCTTAGCTCTAAGCAGCTCCCGGTGCTTCTGGCCTCTCTCCTCAGCTTTAATCTGGGTCAGACATCTGAGGTTATGAAGCTCTTCTCGAAGGCTGTTTGATTCACTCAGCAGCTCCTGAATTGCCCCATACTGCTGCATCTTCTGACTCTCTTCCTCAGTCACTGATTGCTAGTTAGAAATACAGAATGTTGACTACAGTTTTCAGTTAAAAAAGGAAAAATGCTAAAGAAATTCTCGGGTTATTGACAGTTGAACAGAACAGGAAATTTGCTTATTCTCTGCAAGGGCTTTTTTCTCAAGAAATTAAAATTGCATTTGGTTATGATACAAAGATTTTTGTACACAAAACAAGATATTTGCTACAAGGCCACTACAGTGGATACTATTACCGTACATTTTACAGTCACTAATAGTGTGTCCACCACTCAGGCTTCCTCCCACAACCAAAAAAAATCACATACTAGGTTAATTGGCTACTCTAAATTGTCCCTGGTTGTGAGGGTTGTGTCAGGAAGGGCATCCGACGTAAAAAACCTATGCCAGATCAAACATGCAAATCATTGGTATTTCGCTGTGGCGACCCCTGAGGGGAGCAGCCAAAAGGAGAAGAAGAAGAATAGCGTGTCCACCAACACATCCACACCTGTTTTTCGAAGTTGGATTTCAGAGCATCTACTTCTTTCTGAAGTTCCATCCTGTTCTGAATACTGGCATCTCTCTTGGGAACAGCATCTAACTGAAAATTCAAGTAAAAAAAATCAAATGTTCTGTGTGCAAAGAGATCTAAAAACCTGTATATTAAGCCTGAAGCTCATTGGAGGGCCTTCAGTGCAGTGCCCTTTGTCTTCCTTGACTGTGGTGCACTGGGCTTCTCTTTCTGAAGAAGGGTACAGCTTGAGAGTCACTGCAAAGATGACCAAACTTCATATCAGATTCAGTCAGTGCATATTCAGCCACACATTAAACATTGATTGCAAAATAATTAATGCTCTATATCAAAGTTTCTCACAGTCTTCTGAGTCAGCCAATGTCTGACAAAGAATGTGTTCACTAAAACCTATAAAAAATGAATGTCTCCAGGCACTGGGATTGCCCCTCTCTGCAGGAATGCCAAGCCAGTTGAGCCAATTGACACGGCTATGTGTCACCTACTGTCCATAAAAATTAACTGTAGATGTAGAATTAGACTAAAGCAAAAGGTTCTAAAAAATGTAACATACAGTGATAGGATTTTATGTCATTTTACTACATGCTCCACTAAAAATGATCATCATTTGAAGTCCTGGTTTGCCCTCATGCTAAGTTTAAAACATAATACTGTGTCAATATTAAAACCATTAATCCCATCCTCGCAAAGATGAACATGCAGTATTCCTGTGGTAAACCTTAAAACTGTCAAATAACTGACTAAACCACCATCTCTGTCAAAATCATTATGAGTAACTGCTCATGTGAGGAGAATTACGGTATTGATTGGTACATTAACAGAAATGAGTGAGTCATTTTGTAAAACTGCTTAATTTCCATATAGTAGTGAATTCCCATGGGTGTCATAGTGATTTCCTTTCATATTGTTGCGTGCTTAGTGAGATATGCTGACACATTTCCATGGCTCTTCCTCTCTTCTACTTCTTCTTTTCTGCTTTCTCTAAAAATTGCATACAACAGTAAAAATTACAGGAAAACAGACATGTTCCAGTGTTCCACCTGTGTTTAAGCAGAGAATTTTCCAAGCCACTTTCCAAACTCAGTGTTAGTGAAAAACAGCAAAGAGCATGTTCCCAAGTCCTCAGAGACAGCATGTCGCTACAATCACTACAAAACACACCATATGATAGGATCGTTGAATCTTTTCTCTTCAGAGTGAAGTTAAGTACTTGTCACCTTTGCCTGTAACTCATTGTAGATAAACTGTGTTTGTCTGAGCTGCTCTGTAGACATCGCCAGTCCGTGCTCCATCCTCTTGAGGACTTGCATCTGTCTGAGAAGTAACACAGGCATTTTTTAAATATTTATAGTCACGATCAGCATAAGCTTCTAGTTTTCTATGTGATTAACTTAACGAGCTAAAATTAGGCTCATCACACACAGACTCCTGGATTCCTGTCAAATTATGCAGCTTGTTTATAGAGAATCTCTAAACCCTCAGAGCCTTGTTGAAAAATGTCACTCTATATACAAAAAACCCAAAAGTGATCACTGCAGTGTATTTGTCCAGGGACTCATTGACGTGTGGAATAAAGCTCAGTTTTACATCATTCTGTACCTATTTCTCTCCCTCAGCTGCACAGATTGGCTCTCGTACAGGTGCTTTCTGTCACACGTGATGTTCTGCAACTTCATCTCTAGGATTCCTCTGGAGGAGATAAACGCACAATGAACTACATAAAACATAAAAAAGAAGGCTCTGAACTATTCCAAAACACCTCAGAATCACATACTATATCTTAATCGTTTATGACAACATTACAGTTGGCTGTAGTGTCTATCTAGATGACTGTATTAAGAGTTTCTACCTGGTACCAATGATTTCCATCTCTTCCTCCCTAATGACCTGCTGCTCTGTCAGCTGCTGTCTGCACTCCTTTTGACTGGCCTCCAGTTGGGATCGGACGCCCTCCAGCTCCTCCATTACCTTCCTCTTCTCCATCACAAGGGAGTAGTTATGCCCAATCACCTTCCTCACTTCCTGGTCCATTTCTGAAATCTCTGTATTTAATGCTTCTATCTTCTTCACTGCAGCTCTGAGTAGGTAGGTGCATAGAAAAAATGAAAGGCACAAAGTATGAGTAATTACAGGACCAAGAGAAGCGTGTCATTTTTGCTCTAACCTTGCACTGCGGGAGTGCATATCTTATGAAATAACAGCATGTGCATCTATCTTTTACACACACCCAGCAGTACTGCTCTGCTTTGTGAATTTCAAATTAGAAGTCATAGCTCACATGGCTCATATAGACATTTCCTCAAGATCGTTTGCACTTCAAACATTAATCGGAAATAGGCATCAAAAGACTCAAGTGAGGCTGCAAGTGACCAACCCTTATTGGTCAGGGGATTTCAATGCAAACTTAATGATGGCCAGTGTATGGGCTCATCATTTTTGTGCATGGTGGGGCTTCTTGTCTTCATTTTCTTGAAAATAATTTGACTGTTTTAGTTCCTCATTCATGCTAAAACATGTATTTCCTCATAGCAAAACATCTGCTGAACATCAAAAGATGGGGACCAGAAAGAAAACTTGCAGACAGCAAGTAAAAAGTTTAAAACACTTCTTGTGAAAGAAAAGTTATGATTAAATTCAAATATGGACTGATGCATTGTGCACCTTTTTGCTCGGTGAAGTACAATAAAAAGTTACACAGAGCAACAGAAAGTGGCTGAACTTGCCCTCTGACTTATTTAGAAAGTCTCCTGTTGTAAGGCCAAGGTCATCCACTCTGTTAAATATGGAACCCGCTTTTTTGGATGTGGGAAAACCCGATTAATGTATAGAGACAGATCACAATGCTCCTGAAATGACAGGAGGATTGTAAAAATCAGGGAGTGACATAATTTTCAAAAGATGTTGCTACCGTCCTTGTGTTAGTCATACTGTACCTGCCTCATTCACCAATATTAAACATTTCGCGGCATTGAATATACTTACTCCTTTTTTGAGCGTTTCCGTTCAGCCTCCTTTAAAGTCTGGGCCGGTACACTCATGAGCTGTGCTCTCTCAGCCTTGTAACATAAACAGACACAAATGTGAGTAAGCAAATGATTTATTTTATGTCATGTCGCTCACACACAGACCTCTTTGAGCTCCATGATCTCCTTCTTGCCCTCCAGCTCTTTCTGCTCTTTCAATATCTGCATTTCATGGGTTGACACATCCTCCATTAGACTTCTGTGAAAGGCGTTAAAAGGAAGATAAATAAAAATACATTTTTAATATATTTTTGATCGACAGCACAGCAACTACAGGCTTCTTATTGAGGGGAGCCAGAAAACACACTTGTATAACTTAGATAAACATATACAGAAGATTGTTAGGCAGTTCATAAGAAAGAGGTTTTTGTTTCAGTGCACACAGGTGGATATTTGCATTTTAAGAGCTACTTATTTAATACCTGACTTCAAGTTGTCTCTGAGCCACCTCTTTCTTCAGATCTTCATATTTCTCCTGCAGAGCTTTTGTTCTATTTTCCAGTTCCTACAAGATGCACCAGGACATGAATATTGAATGAAATATTAGTATTTCAAGTCAATTTTCTACATTTGTGCTTCTACTGTTTTTGATTTTCACGAGTTTTTGTTCTTGATATGCTATTCACCTCACAGTTAATACCCAACATTTTATGCTCAGTGTTCTCTACGCTTGATGGTACAGAACACTGCTGAAAATATTGGATTACAGGGCTATGAACTGTTCAGGTGATCCAGCTGTTGTCAGCGTAACTTGATATATACAGTATCATGTACATGCATTTTTTTAGCATCTGCTGTTCATGCAAAAAATGTGAAATACATGTGAGATTTAGTGACGAATTATATCTTGTTCATCATTTATGTGGAACATAAAACATACGTATCCTTGTTTATGACTGACCCCTGGGAGCCTTGTTAGAGTTACACACTTGATGCTTTAGGTCCAATGTGACACATTGTTCTAATAACAGCAGGGAAGCAACTCATAAAGGGCCCTTTTATACTTTTATTTGGATTCAATATAAACTATTAACATTGTAAAATCACAGCATGTATCATTAATATAAAATGTAACAACACAATAAAGATTACACATAAGTGCTTTGACCATTTAACTCCATCTACAAACCAACTCCATCACTCGCTGTTACATTGTTTATGTCTGATTTTGTTTTTGAAACGAACACCTGTGCATTAAAGTACAATTCTGCCACATTATGTTCTTACTGCAATCAGCAATGAGACAGAAGTTCACAGGTGAATTAATGTGAGTTGAATTAGTTCACAGTTAAATCTGAACCGCTGTCATTGTTAATGGCACAAGCAACATAATCACAAGTTGTTAAGTGGACTGTGGTTAATGCAGCGCTTAGACAAACTGCTATTGAGCCGATCTGCATGCTGATACCTCTCTAATCAGAATTTTAACCATAAAATTGCAGATATTGTAGCTGAGCTAAAACCACTATATTTTAATGTAATTCAATAGCTACCTCAGGGTTTTAAAACCGTCTAACTGTTCATGCTGCACGATAATGTGTTTAATGTCTAACAGGCTGAATAGGAAAGTTATTCAGTTTTAATAAGCCCTGCAGCATCATATATACGACTGTCATTCACACATGGTGCTAAAGCCTCATCTGTTTTAATCTTCAGTGTCTGAGTCAGACAGGCTATATTACATTTTTACAGTACAATTACTTTTAAATTAATAAGTCTGCAGGTATATACGGTAAGTGTGTTAGGTAATGTAAATAGCACAGTAAATGATTTCTGCTCCTTTAGTATCCATTACAAATTAATGTACTTGGTTTGTCTATAACAAGGATTGTCTTTTTTCACTTCATACACCCACATCCCACTGTCTATTGACTATGAGTTTTTGTCTTCATTCTCTGCTTTAAATTGCCATAAAGCAACCAGTGGCAAATGTTCACGCTGAGGGATTAAGTCAAGATGGAGGTTTAAAGTAAAACTCATATTTATCCTCTTTGAAGACTTCTTCTGCCATCTTAATCCATGTGTCTGGAACTAGACCTGGATGGTGTAATGATGAACTTACGGCAGGTTTGGGCTGAATCTCATTGTCTGTCTTCAGATACCGCTTCTCTTCCCAGAGACTGATCATGGGGTGAGTTAAGGCAAAGAGATGAATGGAGAAAAGAGATGAAAACACAGAGCAAATAGTGAAAAGGCAGTAAATTAATAACTTATTGAATATGTCCCGTCTTAATCAAAAACAGAAATTAATTTGCAAACATGCACAAAACACTGTTGTATATACTTAACTGACTGCTATATAACCTTTCTAGCACTCATTCAAATATTAATAATTAAAAACCTCTGTGTGCAGTGTGTATAAAAGCACCAGTGTGTGCATTAGTCTCCAGCACACAAATTACATGCATACACAAACTTCAATGAATATTTAATTTCCCTACAGCACACACTTTTTGATCAGTTTATTTAAGTTTGTATGAAATAATTTCAGTGCGGCTGTCATTGTGAAAAATCATACAATAGCTCGTAGTGTACATCTGCACATTTCCCAAACTAAATGATATTAATCTTCTTGACACATTGATATATTGGATATTAACTGATATACAAGGAAAACTGCATGAATGCTAAAATATGCAACTGCAAAAAGTGCTGAATTCTTATGTATCCATTTGGCCAATGATAAAGGACACAGAGCTCTTAAAAGGTGTATTTGCATGCTGTGCATCTGCTTGTCATATGCAGACTGCGAGTCATCTGAACAAGAGGGGAGAGAAGGAAAAGGAGTCAGGAGGATATTATGCTGGGGGGCATGAAAGAAGCAGGAAAGAGTAAGGGGAGAAAGAGATATGGTTAGAATACTAGAGCGCTTGCAACCAAAAGCTGTCACATACAAAATGAACATCCAGTGTCTATTACTGTCCATTACTGCATGCAGGAGAATGCACTGTAAGTGGTTTTCATTTAATACTGTAATTACTACTGCGGCTACAATTCTGTGCCTCAGTGTGTATGCTTGGCACAAAAACACTTTATCCTACAGATCATATCTTTGCAATAAAGTTGTGAGTTTACGTGCTGAGCGGTTTTATATTGCAGTGACTAGAGTCAAATATAATTCGGGACCGCAGAGAATAAAAGAAATGCTTAAAATATCATCAAGCTGTTGAGTAAATGAGGGTTATTCAGATTATTAAGTTAAGTTACCGTTCTTGTCATACAAACACATACATACAATATGTATGAATTTCTTTCTCCACATTTGACACATCCCTACGGAGCGGTGGGCAGCCGCTGTGCAGTGTCTGGGGAGCATCTGGGGGTTACAGAGCCTTGCTCAAGGGCCCACAGTAGTGATGAGGAATGATGAGGGTGGGGACAGGTGGTCTTCACCTTCCTCAACCAAATCTCATGATGTTCCAGGGATTTGAACCGGCGACCCTCCAGTAGGCTCACTTCTCTAGCTTCGAGGCCACCACTGCCCACCATGTTTTCACATCTTTCTCTCTACCTTACTGTCTGTTTATGATATATTTACTGCTAAGTAAACTTAAATTTAGCAATTTAAAGCCATTTTTGGGTCAATAAGGTATCTCTATGCATGTTCTTAACTACTTTGTTTCTGATTTTAAGTGTAAATTTGATGGAGCTGTGAGCTGATGGTACTGTACCACAGGAAAGGTAATTATTACAAAAAACTAATTCCAACATTCCGTGTAAAATGTCTTTTTAGATGACAACAACAACCAGTGACTTCGGCAGCTTGAAACAAGTAGCTATTGGTTAATTTGTAAAGTTTTAACAACCAGCTGTTTAGGAATCTCTGGTCTGTGTTATCATGTTGCTTAGTAATGTTCCAGTGACCTCCAGCTGGCCTTTGAAAAGCTGAATTTTGTGTACAGAGAAGAGGGAAATACTCAAGTGAGTCCGTGTTTTCCCATTTCTGTGGGAGTGTTCGACACTTTGGACACACTGATAGCGGTTGAGAGAGTTGAGGAATGGAACAGTGAATCCTGCAGCAAAGAGAAGGATTGGTTATGGTGAAAAAAAGGCACTCAAAGGCGCAAAAGGAAAAGGGTTAGGAAGAGGAGCTGATGGGAAAACGAACAAGCTCGGAGACCTCAGTCAAGTTAATATGTTACATCCAAAGCAATCACAAGTTGTGTGCACCGACATTTCCCCATGGCAGTGTACATCTCTGTGGAAGCAGAAACAACAACTGAGGAAATTATATTAAAGTTTACCCTGAAAGTAGTAAAACTTGAGTTTTGAGAAAAATAGTGCTGCAGTCCAAGTGATGCACACATACTGTACAGGTTTGTGTGTATTTGGTCCTTGCGCTTTTACCTTCACCTCCCTCTCTAAAAGTCAATAAAACTTGTGAGGATGCTGTCTCATGTAGCTCACCTCAGTGTTATGTCTCTTGATACTTGAGTGGCTTTGTTTACTTTCAAACCTGCACAGTTTGTATGTGTATGTCTGAACATACTGTATATGCTGTCATACAAAAGACAAAACCTGTCTTTTCACCACTGGTTTCGCTTCCGTATTTATTTTTACTCCGTCTCTCAGGTTCCTCTCTATAGTGCCTGGTTTGTGTGTATGAGTACGAGTGAACATGGAAGACAGAAGACAACATTTGCAGAAAATATACTTTTTTCTTACATATAGTATGATTCAGTGTGTGGAAAGGTGTAAAGTTTGCCTCAGTGCCTGAAAATGAATGTCTCAAACACATCTCTCACCACTCCAGTTCGTATTGGGTCTGCCGGTCTCTGTCCTCAGCTGCTTTCAGTTCATTGTACGCCTGGAGGATCTGTTGCCTCAGTTTGGTGGCCTCACTTTCAGGTTCCTCAGAGGTGCTTTGTTCCTCTCTTCTCTCCACCTCAGCCTGAAGTCTGTGCAGCTCTGCATGACACCTCTTTGCCTGTCCCAAGAGCTCAACCTCTGAATCCTGGGTACTACAGATGGAAAAATGATGTAAAATGTGTAATATTGTAAGATCAATGTATAGACAGTTTGGACAAAAACAGCACAGTTTGATCTGAACTCCTCAAAATGGTAGAGCACTTAAATTAAAATCTGTATCACATATACAGTATGTATCCATAAAAGACTTCTGTAGGGGTCTTGACAAAGTAAAGAGTCTTGATTTGATTTTTCCTTGGTTTTTCCATTGGCCTCTTTGTAACTCTGTAACTCTCATTTCACTAAAAAGTGAAGAAGACACTCTGATTGGTTGGATCACAGTTAATTTTCAATGTGACCTGTGATCATACCTTTACACAAACAATAATGTACTTTTCATGGTTAAATTTCTAAATAAAATTTGTCACCTATATTAGCCAGTTGCCAGTGTGGGTGGGGCTAATTTTAACTTGATTATGATTGGTTGCGATGTTTATCATTGTTTATGATTATTAAATTTAATTCAGTTCAATTGTACAGTATTTGCATAGTGCCAATCATAATCCAAGATTATCTTCAGGTGCTTCACAATTCAAGGGTGAAACCTCAAGAGCATATGGAGAGAAAACCCAACCTCTGAGAGCAAGCGATGGGGGAGAGGAAAAACTTAATTCAACAAGAGAAAAACCTCCAGCAGAACCAATGGCTTTGGGCAGGCGGCCACCGGCCGTGACTGACTTAGGTTAAAATCGCTCACTAAGGCAGGACTAATGCAGTGGAGCTTGACTATCATTGGTGATCATAAAATTTCAAAGTGACTTTTTTCCTGTTGTCTATTTTATTTTACCTCACAGGGTTTATGTACACCTCAAAATCCAATACAGATGGATTCTCACAGTATGGGAGTTTAAGATAAAAATCAACTGTAAGATACCATGTTAATTTATTAGATGTACCCACAGACCATCTCCATAGGAAGGTGTTTGGTGTCTTGGTCAGTCAGTCACCACTGCATTTAAAACATCTCAGGAAGGGTTTGATATAGTGTTGAAAAATTTGGCAAATCATTCAACATCACCACAGCTAATGGCAGACTGAAGAATGAGAAGACTGAAGACATCCTACTGATTTGATCTTTCTATCTATGAGTTGCTCAAATGAATTTTCCTAAGATAAAGTTTAATTTAATTCAATTCAAGAGTAGTGGATGCATCTGAATGAACATACTGGTCTAGTTCTAGCATGAGAAATACTGTAGTAAATCATACCTCTTCAGAGTTTCATTGAGCCGCTTGAAGCTTGTTTTCAGTTTAGACACTTTGTTCTGGCTGATTTTGCCCAACAACAGCAGCTGGAATGGCAAGAACAAGAATATTAACTGTTTTTATCAATATGGCAATAGATTATTTTCTGACCTTTATAACTATTGTTGCTTTCATGCAAAAGAAAAAGGTGAGCTATAACTGTCACATGTAGCTGTACATTTACAACTGGGTATAACTGATTTAATATAGATTTATAACAACTCTATTTGTATTGAATCTGTTTCTTGTAACAACACAGCTAGTGGGATTTACCAATTTCCTGCCATTTACTGTATCTACATCGGAACAGACAGACACTGCAGCATTCTTCAACTGATTGGCTTTATTCAAATAAGATTGCTACAAATCCGTGTACATGTTCCAGCTGAGGTTTCAATATTTCAGTTTTTGATCTGACCCAGAGCTTCTGTATTGGAGCAAAGGTAATATTAGAATATCCCAGGCTGGAGAAATCTCTTTCTGTCATTTTTTGGGGCGGGATAGAATATTCAATAAGTAAATATTGCTATGAAGCAGATACAATTCTGACCAGTAAGCAGTTTTGTGTAATATTGTTTAGAGGCAAAATTAAGTTGCATAAGTTGAAAATGTCAGTGGAGGCTCTAAAAAAAGTCTGATTAGATTACAGTCAGAACTTTCCGATAAAAAACATTTTGCTTTTGTTGTAATATACTCCAATTTCTGTAACCATTGTAAGGAAAAGCTCTTTTATACTGTATGTGTTTGGACTTGCTAACGTAAAGTGTGATCGACCACAACAAAGCCCAAGTCCCAGATGTCATGTAAAGAATTCAGTTCAAGTCCTGATGAAAAATCCTTCATCATCACAGTACTGTATTGGAGGTGTTACAAATTACCAGAGGTGGGTAATACTCAACTACATTCACTCATTTACATGTACTTACAGGCAGAATACTTTTTACTCTTCTCAGTTACATTTGAGATGTAAAAAAGTGAGTTACTTTTGGCTCCACCTGAGATTTGAAAATGTACAAAATATTCAATTAAAGGTAAAAATGATCAAAATTAATAAACTAAGCCACAAATGGGGCAAAAATGTAAAAAATAAAGCAAAAAAGGAAGAAAATAAACAAGACGATAAAAATTTAAAAAAGGACAAAATAAGCAGAAGTGAAGGAAATAAAGTAAATGAACAAAAATGAATAATATAGTAAAGGAAGTGAACAGAAAATCCACAAAATCATCAACAAAATGAGCAGAAATTACCAAAATAATCAAGTAAGTTAAGAAAAATCAATCAAATGAACAACATAAGCCACAATAATTGAATGAAAAATTACTTATGCAAGAAAATGTGTAAAAGTTCATTCATTCAAACTGAGCACCTACATTGGTAAAATGATATGCACGTACAGTAAGTTAAAAAATGAACGAAATAGACAATAAAATAATCAAGGCAATCAACCAATGAACAAAATAACTGTTTGCTTAATGAAGTTACTCAGCACTTGAGTAGTTTAGACTCCTTTTCCTCAAGTACTTACTGTATGTTTATGAGTGCTCCAACTTCTACTTGAGTCACTAGAATTACAAAGTAATGCTGTTTCTGTTTACAGAAACAATACAAAATACCTTATCATTATAACACAAAAAAACAGACTCTAACTTTATGCAATCTCAGAAAGAGGAACAATGGCCCATATTTATCTATAATGACTACAGTTCAAGAGATTAAGAGACACCGATGGGACGGGATGATTTTTAAAAAGTCCATAAAAAGATACACAGCTGTGAAACCAAGGCAAGAAGAAAACAATATGCAGAGATGCTGTCGATCTCAGGTCAACAACATTGGGAAAAGGGGAAATTATGTGTGAGCTGCTTTTGCTGTTGAATTTCTCTGTGTGCCGTAGTCATCTGGTATGTGTGTAAGAGTGATAGAAACAGGGGACAGGTGTTGTTCCCTTCTTATCTTCAGAGGCAGGTTGCTAGAGTGGAGCGTAATGAGGAACAGCCTTGTCTGTATCGAAGAGCTGCAGGACTGAGGATATCTCAGGTCACACTGTGTAGCAGGTAATCTAATGGCACTGAACACACACAAAAGCTCTGATTATACACACACACACATGGACTTGATATCTCTGCCTGACTTCAAGCATTAGGGATAGCTGATTATGGTTTTAGATTCGTCCCATTTTATTGTTTATCACGGCTGTTTTTAAATGTGCTCTCAATTACCCGAGCACGTTCCAAGGCCTGAAAGGACAGCGATATGAATGTTTTGAATGATGCCGATTAGAGCTTTCATTAATGTGATGTATTCTAATGTTTTTAATAAGTGTACATCAGCATTCAGTCACACGACTAGTTTAGCACCATTTGTGCCCTGTCTCTTTAGTAGCATCTTTAAATCTAAGTCGGTCATATGGTCCTGGTTGATCGATGCTGGACTTTTCATCATTTACTGATCTCTGAAAAAAAATTAAAATTCAATTACAAGATCAGTAAAATAAAACCATTTACAACAGAACTGGCGGATGCATACAGATGGGTTTGGTGTTGTGTTTTCTGTGCAGTACACCTTCTAGAGATGGACAGACATCCTGACTTTACAGAAGTATTTATCAGAGAAAAGCAGCCCGAAGCTATTTCAGCAAGTCTCTCTAATGCTGCTGCCAAAACTTATCTTCAGCAGTATAGGGTGTTAGAGGCTTTCAAGGAGACCCGCATGTATCTTTGAAGTGAGACAGAAGCAGTCTCAAAAGCATGATATTTATGCAGGTGCATGGATACACAACACAACATACAGTACATAAAGACATCCCTGCTTTCTCAAAATGGGTTAGAGCCCTTTTACACCGGGATGCCTATATGTCTCCAATGTGTTTATTAATTTTTGTTAATCATGATTGTTTTGTTTTTTTGATTTTGATAATTCTGTCCATTTTCTCATTTTGTTTAGTAATTTGTTTATTTTTTGTCACTTTTTTGGACTATTTTCCACATCTTCTTGATTACTTTGTTCATTTTCATCGATTTTGACCATTCTTGTTTTTGTCCCTTTCATTCATCTCATGTATTTTTGTTGTTAATGCTTTTTCGGTTTGCAGATTATTTGTTCATTTTCCTAATTTCTTTGTTAGTGTTGTTTGTTACCTTAAGTATTTTGTTCTTATTTGTTCATTTTGTTTATGAATTAATTTATTCTTTTAAATCTAATTTCAGTCATTAGATCATTATTTTGGTCATTTATTGTTTGTTATCTTGGATGCTTGGTTCATCTTCCTTGATTTTGTTTATTCTTTTGTTTATTGTTTTATATCATTTTGCTCATTTAATTTATTTCTTTGGCAGCTTTGTTTTCATTCATTGATTTTTGTTCATTGTTTCATCCATTTTCTTAATGTTTCTTTGTCAAATGTTGTTGACTTTGTGGATTATTTTGTTCATTTTATTGATTATTTTGTCAGTTTTTGTTCACTGACTTTACCAATTCATTCGTTTTTTGACCATTTTTATATATTTTATTTGTGATTTTTGCTTATTACGTGGACAGTTTTAGTTAATTTTCTTGATTGTTTTGTCAATTTTCATTTGTTATCTTGATTATCGCACTCATTTTCACTCTTTTTACTTTTTAATTTAGTCAGTTTTTGTCATTGTCATGCATTTTGTTCGTTATTATGTTCATTTTAGCGCATTATCTTCATTTTCTTGACTATTATGTTCATTTTGGTTCATTTTCTTTATTGTTGTTTATTTTTCTTCACTGTCTTGATTATTTTGTTAAACGCTTCTTGATTTAAATCTTATTTTCTTAACTTTGACTAATGTTTAATGTCTTATTATCCTTTATTTTCAAGCGTAAAAACATAGTAATGTGTGGTGTCTAAAGAAGATGGTGCCAGGACCATTTCAAAAACACCGCTCTAGACCTCCACGCCCTACATGCACATGTAAAACTTGGCAAGGTAGCCATGTCACAGGTTTATACTGCAAAAAACTAAATCTGAGTGGTACATCATCAAGTACATGGAGTATGTAACAAAAATAAGCTGTGGGCTTTAATCCTCTGTAAACTCAAAGAGAAAATAATGATAATTACTGTGAAGTGCAGCACTGAGAGAAAAACAGCATCTCTCTCTCTCTCTCTGTGTGTGTGTGTGTGTGTGTTCATGTCTTACATTGAACTGTTTGAAGTAATGCTGAGCCAACAGCCTGATTGAATCACTTTGTCAGAAGAATTTCATGCAGTAATATTTTCCTTTCTGGAGTATTTCTCCATAAAGGCAGAGCCACTTCTGTAGAAGAGGTCAGTTATGTGAAACGTGCCATTTCTCTGAAAGTATGACTTGTATGTGAGACATGTCCTGCCACAGAGAAAAAAAGGAAAAAGCCACTTCATGACCCATACTGATTACACAATATACTGTTAGAGACTGATGCAGTAACTGCACTGTGCAAACGACAGTTTAAGTATCCAAAGCTTGAATTGTCTCCTGAATAAACAATTAATTAACTTTTATGGGTTGATCATTTCTATATGACAATTCATAAATAACATAAGTGGAAGGTTTTGAGTGCAATTTTGATTGTGGCCACACCAAACCTATAAAATGACCACATCGACACCACATGTTTACTGTGTCTTCACAATAAATTCATTATTTACTCTCTTTATTAGCTGTCTCCACTATGTAAACAGAATCCCATCACATGACACGGCATTAAAGCTGAGATAAATTGTAAACCAAACTCTCCATTGTGTAACTTTATCAGTAGCTGGAGCCACAGAATAAAGTGGCCTGGATGAAAGCATTTTTCTTCCACAAGACTATATTAGCATTCATCGATCTGGCAGAACCATCTCTGAGCATTTAATATTTTCATTCATTTTTTGACCTTTGGAGTGCCCGAGGAGCCGAGAGAATTTCCCTACCATTTTTGGGTCTTCTTTGCGATGTGATGCTGATTGTATAACACATCAACTTTTGAATTTCTATATTTTTTTTCTAACGCTTGCCTGAACTCTCCTGACACGAGGTACTGCAGCAGCAATTATCTCTCCATGGATAATATGGACAAAACATGATTACAACACTGGTGAGTGACACTGACCGTGAAATGTGATACATCACTGTCAAAAAGACCAATGCCTTCTGGTGGAAGAAAAAAAGACCAAGAAGAAAGGAGAGAAATGGAGAAAAGACAGAGGTAACATGATGAATGATGAGTATACAGTACTGTACCTCCCAGTTAGAAGTAAACATTGGCTGATACTGGGTCAAATGTGTACCATGTGGCTGTTATCATTTCAGGGATGCATGTATTTTGGCAGATGCTTGACGCATTATCAGGTCTGGCAGGATTCAGCAAAAGCAGCCTGACTGTAATTAGCCTAAAACTACGGAAAACTGGATAAAAACTGGTGCGTGTTGTTTTCTCTCTAATTAAAATAAACCCTCTGTAATGTTGCTGTTTGCCAGGCTTTTGTTTGACAGTAATTATGCTTACCTGAGCCTAATTTGGAGTTGCACAGCAACCTGTGGAGATTCTGTTTTCTGTGCGGCTTTAGAATTTGGACCAGGTCAGGGGATGGGGTCTTTAATATTTGGCCAGTAGGTAACTAAAACCATAACAACAGCAAGTGAGAAAAACAGTGCTGCCCATTACCCAGTGTCTGTTGAGTGGGTAGTTCTTGTGTAGTGAGTTATTTTGCTCTTCAGGGAAATGATCTGAGTGAAGCAAGACAACACCTTGCACTGATGGCAGCCAAAGGACCAACCTCTCCTCTCTCTTCCCTTCTCCCACTCTCCTTCTCTCTTTCTCCCTCCTACACTTTCTTTCTCTTCCCATACTCCCATAATCTCTGTCTCCATCTCTTTAGTTTTTCACATTGCTCCTGATATGGTGCTTTGTATTACGCAATAGTTCTGCCCCTCCCATCGTCAGCACCCTGCCCCTCTCCACTCTGTTGCTCCCGTTGCCTCTCTTTCTCTCTCTCTCTCTCTCGCTCTCTCTCTCTCCCTCACTCGTCCTGATATTAATGACACAGCTATCTGAGGCAGCGGCAGTTCCCCTGCGCTCTCTCCCTCCTGCAGGCTGCGCTCATACACACATTCTCTGAACCCAATAGGACACTGGACACGTATTCATACAATTTATACTGCTATATCTGCAGGTCTGGACACTTACACATATTACTACTAGCTGTTACAGTCTCTGTGAGTTGCATAGAGACATTTGCAGACATTCTTACACTTCACACAAACTTATTTCTCTTTTGCAAATTTCAGGTGGAAAATGAGGACGATTTCACTTTACGTTTGTGTCGGTCTCCTGCTCACAGCCATCCTGGTGTCACGCACAAGCCGAGCAGCGGATTTCCCTGTTAACTCACACCAGAGATGGGATGTTAAAGGAACCTACACTTTGGGATCTGAAACTGCTACACCTGTCTCATGTCCCATCAAACTGAGACCCACGGGACAGTGTGTGAGCTCTGGTGCTGGGGCAGAGGAGCTGGAGGACTGCGCCTACCAACTCACTCTGCCTCCTCTCACAATCCAGCTACCCAAGCAGTTCAGGCTGCTGGAGAAAACAATGAAGGAGCTGCAGAGTCTGAAAGAGGTGGTGAACAAGCTAAAAAGTGGGTGCCAGGAGTGCCGTGGTGCACGGGCAAATGGAGCACTTGGAAATCAGCAAGCTGACCAAGTACAGACGCAGCGGGATGTTGGAGATGTGGCTGGAGTCGATGTGACAGGACAGGAGCTGCAAGGTGGGTCCAGCCAAGAGGAGAGGGGAGATGGGATGATCCCTGGAGCTACTGTGGATGGTACAGGACTGGGACAAGGCAATACTTTTGGGAAAATTACACCAAGCCCAAGCTCAATGCAGGAGATGCAGGTAAAGTACACGTTGGTTTGAATAGAGACAGTTCTCAATCGTTTTTAAACACAGTTTTATGCTATTTCAGTGAACTTGTAATGTGCTGAATGTATGAATGTGTGTTTTAATTAAATATATTTGCAATAATGTAACCTTGTTATCCTACAGAAGATTTTTTTTAATCCATGCAATTGGTTTGAGGGAAAATGCAACAAAAGTTAGCAATACTTGATTGTACGTAAAATGAATATGATCATATATTCTCTACAATATAAACAGAAAAACGCAGAGGTGGTACTGCTCCATTGTTTGGATTTGAATTAAAAACATGTAAAATTCCTGTGAGGCTCCCATGTCTCTGTCAGCCTTGTAAAAGCTACGGTGGCAACTAATCTGAACAAACTAATGTAAAATGTGCTTTATAAACATTGTACAAAGTAAAAAAATATGCCCATTCAAATGTATCCATCCGGAATGGAAACTGAAAAGATGCAAAGACCTGTGTGGCACCAGTCCACCTGGGAAAATTCCTGGTACTGTAAACAGGGTGGGGAAACAGCACCGACACAAGCCAAACAACAGTAAATTTTTGCTCTGTCTGCTAAGCTTGTTGACTCTCACAGCCACTTTGGCAGATGGCCAAGCATCACCCAGACTCTTCTCTATTCTGAAATTCTAATTGGCTGGTAAAACAATAAAGCAGGCTGGTGACTTCAGTAAGCTGCCTGCTTTGTATTCTGTGCACAGAGATAATTTCCTTCCCTTTGCTCTGGCCCTTCCCAGGTGAAGCTGAATAGGATGTCAGCCAGCCTGCGAAACGCGAGGAGCCAGATCTCAGCTCTGCAGGGTCGTTTGGAGGGGCTCAACCTGCTCAATATGGACAATGTGCAGGCTATGGTGGACAGACGGGTGGAGAATATCACTGGCGTGGTCAATAAGCTCAGTTCCACCTGCACTACACAGTGTGCGGTACAAAACACCCCTCAGTGTAAGGCTGCTTTTTCATTTTTTGACTGCTCTATTCTTTGCTCTGACCATTATTTCTGTATTCTGTCTCTTATTCTTCCCAACCCCTCTTCATCTTCTTCACTATTCTCTTTTGACTCAGAGGCCCGGTGTTTTCTCATACACTATGTTTTATTCTGTTTCACTCTTGCTCCTTCACAGACGCATCTATCATTGCCTCCTCTTTTCATGTATTTTCAGGAAGCCCCCCCCCCCTATTTTCTTTTCTCTTTCTGTTGCAATAAACTCCCCACAGATGTTACATGTTCTAGCACACACCAAACAGGGATTGTTGTGAGGGTAACTTTCTGGCATAAAATCTATTCAATCATGCCTGAGTGGACAGAATGAAATGTGCTCACTACAAACATTGCAACTCTGGGTGGTCACCTTACACCAACAAGGGTTTGTCATTCTGGGAAATGGGAACTGAAACGCTGACAATGACGCTGTTGAAAACAGATGGTTTGTCGTAGCATACCTTTTCCATTACCAGTATTGTAATCATGGGGCCATAAACAAGGGAAAAAGAATTTCCCTCTTCTTTAAATCACATTTAAAAAGTCTAAACAGTATGACAGGAGTGATTTCAGTGAGAGGACCAAGCTTTCGAATGTCCACTATTACTATACCTGAGCTTCAGTGTTCACCGAAATGGCCAATAAAGCAGAATAGCTTCAGGTTGAGGTCACACTGAGTGAAACTATGACAACTTGGATCCAAGAGAGAATCTAAATGACCCCTTATACAAGTATTTCAATTACCCTTACATTCAACAAGTCTCCATATGCAGAGACTCAATACTGGAAGGTACTAAAAAGGCAGATCCTTGGCAAACAAACTACTACACAGCATGAATTTTTAACAACTTATCAGCAGGTTCTGGAAATGAGCTGGGCATAGCAAACATTCCACTTTACACTTTCAAAAGCACATTTGAAGGGGCACAGTTGAAACACAGCTTACTAGAACTGAATAATATCCCGATGCTGCACATGTGAATAAGAAATGCGACACTATTTTTGGGCTTTTATGCGGAAAAACAGATGTGAGCTTATTTCTAAGTAGATTAAGCTGGGATGCTGGTGTGAAGGGAATCCTAGCTTCTTCGTCTCCATTTTCTTCTCTACTAAACTCGCCCTGAAATACCCCTTCAGTTCATCCACACCTCTCATTTTTTTTTCATCTTGTTTCACCTCAACTTCCCCCTCTCTTTAATCCCTTTTCCCGGTTCCTTCCTTCTGTTTCACTACTTGCCTCTCCTCCCACTTCCCTGCCTTCAGAGGTCATGATCTTGAGTGCCTATTCCTGCATAAAACAACTACTTCTCATTATCTCTTGCCAAAAATACTAAGTTATGTAGGCAGCTTTCAGAACATTAGTCACGGATGGCACTCAGGGTCAGTAACTCTTGTCTTTCTACATCAATCATCAGTCATTTTTAAGCTTAGGAACCAGCTAATTATTCTCACTCAAGTTGGGAAATTGTGCTTGATGATGTCAAAAGAGAAACCAAAATAAACAGAAGAGTAGCAGCTGCTGTTACCATGGACATAGATGAAAATATATTGGCTAAAGTCTACAGAACATTCATTTTTGCATGTTCTAATTCAGTGCTGTTACTATTTTCAAGACATTATGAAAACAGAACATTTAAACCTCGCAAAGTCTTGCTTTGAACCAAACCAGCTATTAAGTAAATGTTTCTCTTACACTCAAGTCACACAAGTACTGTTAAATTTACATTCCAGTTCAGATTTTACAAGCTATTTGTGAGCTAAATTTTCTACTGGGCTTACGGTATATGTGATGCAACTACCATAAGATATGGATATATAAAGAGTTTCCTGACCTGTACAAAATAAAAGTCAGAGTTTTCAGTAATGCTCATCATGCTTGTTCACATCACGATAGACTACATCAAGCAAGTGAGGTGGTCTCTTGAACAGCACTGAGAATAAACAAAAAGACAGGGATGCACAGCACTTACAGGTTTTCTAAATCCACGCTTAGTTGCTTGTTCATCCACATAGTGCTGCTTATGATGTTTTTAATACTGTTCATATCACTCCTCCCCTGATTAATCTGACTAAAGTGACTTCAGATGTCACTCTTTAGTTTATGTCAATACATACTGTATGGTTTATATTCCACATATTCAGACAATTTTCTCACATTTTAATTATTGGTGGTTGTTAATTTAATTATATGGTCTTGCAAGGCATACTGTATGTGTTTATTAGAGCCACTACTTGTTATTCATACTGTTCCTTAGGGAATTACACCCAGTAACATATTTCCTGGCTGTTTATGACTATTTAAAAAGTGCTTAATAAAACAATTTATGCCTGCATGGATTCCCTCTGGGTTCCTGCCAAAGCTGCCAAATATTAAATTCTAAATAAATTATTAATTGTCATCGTAAGAGATGCTTTTAGAGCAGCTGTCTTATAAAACTAAAGGTACAAGAATACATTATCTGGAAACTTATAATTAGGAACATGCATATATAAAATACCTGTATATAATGCTGCCAATGTGTAGTTTCACCTTCAAGCAGGAGTAAAAGTAACTCTGTCAAGCAGTGTTGAGATGCTCTTGCAGCTGTGTGCTGTAAGCATTTATTTCAGCCCTTAGTCAACTATCATCCCTGCTGGAAGCACCACTTTTCACTTTCACTACTACAAGATGTATTAGGGCCTTGAGGTGAATGGACAGCAATTCATGTTACTGTTCAGCTACATTGGCTCAGTTATAAACAAAGAGAAAGGATGTGTAGCTATCTGCTTTGTCCGGAACTGTGTGTCAGTAACATGGTAACAGGCAGCTTCCTACAGGAAGGGTGTTGCTCTCTGATGAATGTCTTTCCATCAAAACTGACATTAGTTCCATTTCAGCTGATATTGTGAGGAAACAACATGCAGTCACTTTGGAAATACATCCTCTTTTGGGTGGGCTAATTTTACACATGTACTTATTGGCACTAGCTGTACGTCCTTGATAACAGAATTATTTCCTTTTTTTGTTAATCATTTATGTGTAGTCACTCAAACAGGCAGTGTGGAGTTCAACAAACCAGTAAAGAAGTCATCTACACATCATTCAAAATGCCAACTGAGACATCAAACAAGTAAACAATTCCAAGAGTATGGATGCCACACCAGTCAGAGAGCCAATCTGCTAACATCACGGCATCAGCAAGTGGTTGATATTAGAGTTATTTGGGTCAGGCACAGTGCCCGAGGTACTGAGATGAGATGGCTCTTAGCTGTCAAGGGACCCTGGCTGCTCAGACAGATGGGAGACAAAGAGGGGGAAGGATGTGAAGAGGATAAACTAAAATCGTACACTTCAAGTAGAAGAGACAGTGAAAGAATTTACAGGTCAATACTTTCAATGTAGAGTGCAGAAAGAACTGTTAGCTTGACAAGGATAAATTTCTAAGAGACTGCTTTCCATATGGTGTGATCTACAATTTGCTGCCAATGTGTACCCTGGAGCTTTTGTCCTGCCATGCTTTGAGAACATGGCAGGAAAACAGACAGTGACTATAGAGTAAAGTGAACCAGCCAACCTGCAGTATGTATTTGTATCTCCTCCATGTGCCCTTTTTACAGTGCAGGAAAAAGCAAAACTTTCATAACCACAGCTTCTGCTACCCTCAAGAAACCTGACAACTGCAACTCTGTATAATCTCCCCATCTAAAGGGATTTAACAGTGTGATAAAATGTGGAGTGCGTCAGGGTCCACATGCTGCCTGCCCAATGTCAGGATGATTTAAGCACCAGGTGCCAAAGATGAATGGAGGGCAAACTGCTATTTAATCCAGTTTTACACTTTCCCTTGTTTTGACTCTACCTTTCATTTTCCAAATGCTAACTGACAGTGGCCTTTGGACCTTGGTTTTGGTTTGGATCAGTATGCAGCGGTTCTTTGCAGCAGCCTGCAGTGTGACACAAGAGACGAGAGCTAGAGAAATAAGTGGGCAAGTATGAAAAGATAAAAGATCTCTGCAGTGAATGAAATGGACCAGTGGTGCAGCATAGAACTAGATCACTGATTTTTATCATATGATAGTGGCCAGAGTCCTCTGAAATTCTGTCCCATTGGAGACCTTTTCTTCAAAACAGAATAATTGAATGGGGTTACAAGGTAAAGAAGGTGGACATATTTAATGATATGAATCTGTTTGAAGGCATGCTCAACTTTATTTTGACTCACACAAAGCCACGTTTTAAAGTAGAATGCTCTAATATATATACATATAAAGAACATGGTCTGATTTGTATTTGAATACACTGTCTTGAAAATGAATGACATGAAACTCACTTGGATTTCTGACTAACTGAGAATAGTCTTATTTTTGTTTGTACTGCAGTTGCTTGGTTGTGTGGGGGAAAAAGCCATTTCACAGTAAAAAAGATTACTGAATAACATTCAGTGAAGTCCCCTTAATGTGCCCTCTGTTTCCTTTTTCTCTCTGTCTGTCAGCAGTCATCTTAGCCCCTCGAGACTGTTCTGACTACAATGTGCTAGAGGAGAGGAAGAATGGCGTGTATCGTGTGACGCCTGATCCCCGCAATGGCACATTTGACGTCTTTTGTGACATGGAATCTTTTGGAGGTGGATGGACTGTGATACAACAGCGACTCGATGGATCTGTCAGCTTCAACCGCACTTGGGCTGAATATAAGAAGGGCTTCGGAAACCTCAGGTATGGGACCAAAATATTTTTACTGTCTATTCAAAGGAAATATATCACAAGGTGATATATCCATTCTGAGGTGTTGTTTTTAACTCCCTTAAATTAACCCTAGTTGAGTGGCCTTTATGCCAGACCCACTTAAATGGAACCTTCCATCAGCTTGATGAGCTTAACCAGCAGCTCTGCTCATGTAAGGATTATACAATTTTAAAAATGACAGTGCTAATTCAAACTTGCTCTGCTTTCACTGATACTGTGAATTTATTTGTCCATGGGCATCCAAGCATCTCCGGATGGAGCGCCTTCAACAAAATGTCATTGCAGCCACAATATGAGGGAGCCCAGTCAATAGGTGGCTCTCCATTCAAATATATCACACATTTCAAAAGAATTCTCTGAAAATTGCAAAAGTAAATACAAATATAAAAATCCATTACTGTTAGGTGAATATTAAGAACTGGTTCTTCAGTGTCATTGTGACTTTAAAGACCTGAAGCTCCTTTAACTGAACAACAAGTAGACATGTGAGGCTCTGCATTCATGTTCTGTTGTTGCAAACTCTATTTAGCAAAGCCTTTGTCAACTTTTATTTCGGCAGCTCTTCCTACATGTTGACATTTCCCCTTTCCATCTTAATATGGCTTTTATATTGTATGGTCTCACATTAATTCAGTGAATGTTGGTGTCTCCTTATTGGTTCACACATGCAGAATCACATAATAATGATGATGTCCGCCAGCCTTACAACTAAGTAAAATACACCACCACATTACCTCAAATGTAATATTGTGTAGATTATCTCAAAAAGATTAACTCAAATGCTAAAGAATATAATGAGGTCTTATTCAGATGAGGTGACATAACACACAGAAGCCTATAAAAGTTGGTAACCAAGGTTATCTTAGTATAACCTGAACTAAAACTTTAATGTTGGATCCTTTCATCACTGTCTCTACTCCTGCTCTGCCTCTCTTTAATTGAAGTACTGTAACTACTGGCTTCTTAGTGTCTCGGGTAAAAGTACATGAGCATTAAACCTGTCCTCATTTTTGCATTATTTATTTTGGTTATTTATAATTGTTTCTTTTCTTTCTTGCTTTGGTTAATTTAGAGGTGGGAATAAACAGGTGTTAATGAATGAATGGATTAGGCTGGGGGTGAATGTTTAT
>JAQQAE010000950.1:0-28305 GCA_029823295.1 Pseudamia nigra
GTGACATACTGTATCTTCAAAAATTTGGGAAACATTTTTTTTCCCACACTTTAATCATCCTCCTTTGAAATAAATTTGCAAAAGCTTGCATGTGTATTAGTACAACATTATCAATATTGTGAGCAATGAATCTCAATGAGGTATTGCAGTAGAGCAGGCAGACAACAGACCCGCTTGGCTTCAGCTGTTCCACATACACTTCACAAAATAAATCACATTCAGGCAGGTGTACAGCACCACCATTTAAAACTGACACTCCTTTATAAACTATACACTCTCTTTATGCTATCCTAAACTCAGTATGAAGTATTTTTGGTGTAGATATCTGAGATTTATGTGCATGTGCATATTTATTGCAGGAGATTTATCCTGCTTGGATTATTTTTATGTATTGCTCTTGTACTAATATTTTCCTCCAAGACATTAGTCAGTATTCAGATAAACAGGGCCAAGTAGAAATATACAAGGGCTTCCTTTTGCATTGATGAGATGATCCAGCTACCAGGATGACATTTTATCCATCAGTACCGGTTTGGGTACCTCATCATGCGACTGAATTATTTTAAGATTCCAAAACAGCTCCAACATTTTATAACCCAATTATAGTAAAGTGCTGAAAAAAGCCATGTTCTTCTCTCCTCTGTCTGCACTGTTTTGTGGAACTTAGCATGGACCTACTTTTGTGACACACTGTTCTTTGACTCATTTTGTCAGTTTGACAGTCTTCCTCCTGAACCCTTTCACACATACAGTATCCCATAACATTTTGTCATGGACACCTATATTTTTTATGCTGCTGTGTATGTGACCAGATCCACATGCACTTTATAAATGGAGAGGTGGCAGCAATGATGAATTGTAGTTTTAAGTCCATGATCTCAGAGAGCAGCATGACCCTGCAGATAAATTGCAGGAGGAAGGTGCTACATCAAACATCCATCTTCTACAACGAAAACACAACCCACACCATCATCCTTTATGGGGCTGCATGACAGGAACATGCACCACTGATCCAGTAAAGCCATATGCACATTTACAGCAGGTCGATGCCGTAATGTCCACAGTCTTACACTTACATTCTCTGAGATGAAGTGCCCGCTCCTATATGAGCACACACACTCATGGCTTGTCTTTTGTCTCTCTTCACGCCTTCCCATTACTTGTAATCATCAGCCTAATCATTGATAGTCACCTAATAAAGCTCAGGATGTTCTGACCGGTCAAGTGGTGACATAGCTCACTTATAAATGTGCACATACAGAATGATGTCAGTTTCTTTCAGATTGAATTAAAGAGTGCATTAATCTAGATGAATTTAAATGACAGCTGACAGCTGAGGACTAATTCCTTGTCATGGTGAGTTCACATTGTAACAGACACTCAAACTGCACCACACAAATGTATTGTTTGTTATTGGAACCTGAATCAGATCTAGGTTCCTCTTCACTCCATTCCATCAAGGTGGATGGGTGTTTACTATCGAGAGAGGTTTTGTGTGCTAGTCTCCAGAAGACTAATTCAGTCATGGCTTATTGGCATGACTGTTGACAGCTGAACAATGTTGCAAGCATAGGAGATGATGGGAAATCTGTTATCAGCTTTCATTTCTTTCTGTCCATTAGATGCTTTTCTGTCTGTCTCTCAGTAATTTTCTGCCAGGCTCACTGTCTGCCTTTCCCCATGCCATTTTTAATCTCCCTCAAAGGGCTTCTATCGGTCCTACAATATGAAAGTGTTGGTCTGTCTCTCTGATTATCTTCTTTTGCTTATTTGCTTCCCATTCAACTCCTGAACTCTGCATTTCTAAATTTTTGACACTAAGCCTTCTTGCTACCTCCCTAGATTCATAACTTGGAAAGACACTTTAATAATGGATAAACAAAATGACTGTAGATGCACATTGTTTACATGCATGTGTGTAACATCTACATTACAGACTATTAATGGACAGAGTAATAATGTCACCTATTGGCTTCTGAACTGATGTTTTTAGGCCAACCATTGCAACTTCCTGGTCATCGTTTTGGAGCCAGATTGGGGCTGAATGCAGGAAGTTACCATATTTGGACAAAAGGGATGGAGGGATGGATGTGGAAACCAGTGCATAATGGCCGGGACTGTGCAGTGAGGCAGATGTATCTTAAAGTTGTAATACCGCTGTTGGCCACTGGGGCACTGTTCACTGGGCTGCAAGAAACCCTGAGTCCCATGGAGTTACATTGGACTTCTCTATGCATATATTAAGTGAATAAATTTTTGTCATAAGTCACCATAGTCTCAAACATTTTATTTGGACTCTGTAATAAGTGATCTGGTGGTCCATCTTTAACTTTTAGCTCTGTCATTAAGGTATTACGGCAAATTATCTGACAAATCATGCCGTGCTGAGGTTTGATTGACATGTTGCTATGGTAACTACTCACCAGCGGTGTCAGACCGAGTCAGACTTTTGTATCTTCTCTTTATTCAACAGAGCACAGATTTATCTGAAATACACTCAACTGTAGATGTGGGTAAGTGCTTACACTATCAACACTGCAATATGACTTTGGCAATGCGAGATGAAGTTTTACCGCATCAGCTAGCGGTTAGCATTAGCTTAATCATAAGACCCCTGACATTCTGCACTCCAGAAGGTCTGCTGCCATTCATCCAGATATGGTCACATCCAGTTTTTGACTCCAAAATGTCATCAAGTGACAACTCGATTGGCTTCAAAATGGTCATTCAGAAACGAGTGGGAGACGTCACTGTCATGTTGCCCGCTAATATATACAGTCTGGGGTCAGAGCACAAGAGGGAAAATAATGCTAGCCTACTGATCCAGTAAAACGTCATCAAACACCGCCTAACAAAGTCATCATTAAAGACCACTATAGTCAAGCTGTCTGTCAGGAAAGGCTGACTCCACAGGTTAGTGGGGCTGTCATACAGACCTGTCAATCAAAGACCAGGCATTTGCCAGACAATTTACCACAGTATTTTAAATACAGTGAAATTTAAAGACAGACCAGCAGATCACTTTTTAGAGGATCCAAATAAAATGTCTGAGGCCACGATGACTCATGACAAAATCTTTTTACTTTTTTTTAGAAAGAAGTCCAGTGTAATTCTGGGATTCAGGGTTTTTTGGTGCCAGTTAGAGGTCACCCCAGACGCAGTAACACATGTGCAGTCTTGGTCGTTGTGGCTGATCTACACACACTTCTTTGCACGCGCAGTTTCTCTTTATCTTTCCATTTCTTTTCTTCCAGTGTCATCTTCTCAGTCAGCTTTGTTTACATTTCTTTGCATCTCTGTAATAAATAGTGGCTGATTGTGATCTGTGATGGTGCAGTGTATGACAGGATGTGACTGGATGAGCGGCCACTAGTGAATGTAATATTTGTTCTTCAGGGCTGAGAGTCATTGTTAAGTGTTTTACCCAGATAGTACTTTGATGTTTGTCTGTTTTTTTCTCTCTACTTTTAGACTCTGCCATAGTCAACGGTGTGTACTGGTCTGAGGCCTTGAACAAAGTGTTTGTGGATAACTTTGAGAAAGACCCATCCCTCATCTGGCAGTATTTTGGCAGTGCCAAAGGCTTTTTCAGACAATACCCAGGTCAGTGTCTGTAAGTGTCTGTTTGTGTGTCAGGTACTCAGTAGTGGCTATTTATAGGGCGGAGTAATGAACTGATAATTATAGATATTTTGATGTATTTTTAGATTGTGATAATTTCATGTCAGGCAATACAATATATACTTTCCTTTTATTTTTAGGGTTTAATGTAGGTTTGTTTTCAGCTCAGTGCAAAAATCACATTGTTACTTTTTCATTTTGTTGAGCTTTTCAGTCATCTTATTAGATAGACAGACAAACAGACAGACTTTATTGATCCCGTGAGGGAAATTCTTTTGCCACAGCAGCAGACATATTGCATAGTGAAGAAAAAGAGAACATCACACATAAAATATGCCATATGTAGGAATGAATATAGAATATATATAGAAAGAGTTTCAACAACAACAATGATACAATGACATATAGTAGTCAAATAATATACAAATACACAAGATTTACAGGAGACAATTAAAGTTAAGTTAAAATAAATGTAGCCATTTCATTGATTAATTTTGTCCATTTTATTTTTTATTTTGCTCAGTTCTTCTTTATTTTATTCATTTACAGCATATGCTATCTGTCATAACATCAAATTAAAATTAACAAAATGAACTGCAAGTCAGAAAATCAGAAGTTGCATGCGTCTTACTATGTCTTTTACCTATCCTTTGCCTCATGACGATCTATTTTTCATCTTTTTTGCAGTGTTTTATGTTGTTGTTGTTATTTTACACTTTTATTTTTTGTTTTGTTTGCACTGTTTTCATGTTGTTTCAACTTTGCATTGTTTTAATACTCTTTCATCTTTACAAATAATTTAAAACCACAAGACAGTGTCTTCAGTGTTCACTTTTTAACTAAAAATCATCTTTTAAACCTGAATCAAACAATGATTTGACATTTATCATAGTAATTATTATTATCAACTGATATGTACATTTTTATTGGGAGAACATTTTTGGCGTAACAATGGCTGTGTAAGAATGTTCAGTGATTGTCAAGTGGAATGAAGGAAGACAGAGACCAGGTGAGAGAGTCTGTAGAAATTAGATAATAATACTAAATAAGGTGCAATGGACTTTTCTGGTGAAATAGAACGAATCAGAACAGACGTGATATAATTAAGAAATGTAGTCCATTGAATGGTGCACTGGAGCTGAATACTGTATATATTCTATAAAAAAATGTAATTCTCTTTAATTCATTTTAATCTTGTGACATTTGACATTCATTTTTCCTTTTATTACCATTATCCTCCATGTACATTATGTTCTGACTAATACAAGTGTTTCTCCATTGTCCATTGTTCATACTACAACCCAGAGGCCTTAAATCTCATTGCTGAACAAAGACTAAAAATTAATTACATCTTGAATTAGTTCCCCCAAATATAAAAGATATTTTTCTGTCCTCTGATTACAGAAGAAATGAACAGGCCATACCCATTTGACTGTATTTTAACTTATTCAGAAGAACTGTGACATGGGGAAGTTTTGCCACATAAAACTAAGTTCAAATCTTAAACTGACTATAATAAGATAGATTGAGCAGTGAAATGTCCTGGCGAAAGTATTGCATGGCTTTAGCACTATTACCCAATGCAGTATTTCAGTCATGTGTTACTCTGTTTTAATTCAATACTGAAGCTGCCCCAATTCCTAAAACACTTACTATTGTTAAATACACTCCATACAAATCCACATCAAAAATATTGACAGATATACAGTGCTTAACAAATTTATGAGTCCACCTGTCCTATTTGTGTCAATGACCATTCAGCATCATGAAATGCTTTACTGCAGATTCTTTCCTTTTCGGTGAGTTGTCTTTTGAACAGCACTAAGGAATTTCAAACCAAATTCATGTTTTGGACCCAAATTTGAGCAGGCACACTGGATTTATCTGAGAAGTCAGAAACGAATCAAGCACAGTATTTAACTGCCAAAGTTTTTTTGCAGGAATGCAAGTAGACAACTGTAAATTGGCATCTTAATAAAACAAAATAGCCAGAAGTTGTTTGATTGCCCTTGTTCAAAACAGTAACACCACCGATCCTAGTTGACAGGATAGGTGGTGGACATAGAAGGTTTTAAATAAATTAGTTTGGACACTTTATAGATATTGTGCTTTTTTATTTACAAACAGTAGTGCCACCAATAAAAGACTTATACCACTTACCTTAAAAATTAAGAGGATGATGATCTTTAAGTGGTCAATAATGACAGAATGTTTCAAATACAGCGGGCCCTTGGGGTTACGTTCTTTTTTTTGGGGGGGGGGGGTTACGTTCTAAAAATAAGCTGCGATAGACAAAATCCGCGAAGTGGTAAACTTTTTTTTTTTACAATTATTATATTTGTTTTAAGGCTGTAAAACCCCTCACCACACACTTCACACACTATTCTCAGACAGGCATTAACATTTTCTCAGATTTCTGTCTTATTTAAACACTCTCAAAATTCAAACCTTTGTAGTTTTTAAATAAAAAATAAGTCCGGTATGACTGTGTAGAACGAAACTAAAAATCAAAACCTGTTTTCAGGCCCAAACATTTGTTTGAGAAATAAAAATAATATGAACGTTTTCCTATTTTAAAAAAATAATATGGCTTTTAGAAGGAACAAATTTAATTTTAACGATCAACCTACGAAGCTGGACACATAAGAAATCATTAATAGTGACTCATGCGTCACAGTTCCTCTGACCACGCCTCTTCGTCCTGGCGTCGCTCTGCTGTAGCGTCCTTTTCCAATGAAGGCCTTTGTCGACATTGTGGTTTTTTGTTGGAGAGAAAACTTGCAAACATACAGCACTTCAGAGTCACACTGCTAGTGATCGAACATTTGTGTAAGTTTGGCGAGCTGAACGTATTCTGTACTGTACGGGAGACACAGCACGGAGGAGATTGACAATGGCCTACAGACCCTTAGCCAATCAGGATACAGAACACAATGCGCGGGTTCTCCTTTAGCCAACCAGGACACAAAACACAGTGCGCGTTCATACGCTGTAAAAAAACATCAAAATTGCGGTTCAAATGCTTGAAAGTGACTGTACATTGGTTCAGTCACTCTCAAGCATTTGCAAATTTGATTGCTACAGTCCATGTACAGTCTAGAAGAGCACCCCTCTTCTAGAATTATCAGTGCCACCTATCCCAAAAGTAAGTTTGAGATCAGATACTAACAAGTAACCAAGACAAGTTTCAAGTAAATTGGGGCCAATATGTTTGAAAGAAGCAACAGTGCCCCTATTGATAACCAATAGTGGCTCCGATCCCAACAGTAGATAGCACATGATCTTAAAGTCAGCACTTCTCTCATAAGTTAACAGTTATACAGGATGAATAATAAAATATAGTGGAATACATTTTTGTTTCAAGTGAATTGCTTCGACCACTTTTGGATTATCACATTTTTCTTAAAACAAGCAGTAGCAACCCCTACCAAAAAGTAGTCATACCACCTTTCCTACAAGTGGATGTGATGTATTTTTAAGTGGGGAATAAGCCAGGCAAGTTTCATGTTGATTGGCTCATCCATTTTCAATATATTGGATTTTTTAAAATAAAAAATCACTAGTGCGATTTATCTCAAAAGTTGTCTGGGTGTAGCTCTTTAAGTGCATTGTGTTGTTTTAAAATTGACAATCAACAGTGCTGCCTATAAAAAAGGAGTTGTGCCACGTGTCTTAAAAGTTGATAGGATGAGGATCTTTAAATGGTCAATAAACACGGCAAGTTTCAACTTAACTGGGTCAGACACTTTCAAGCACATGCAAATGTTGTTGCTACGTGTAGCAGCAAAATTTGTCATACCACCTATCTCAAAAGTGGGTAGGTGTAAACTTTCCACTATTAGAAGAGTTCTTTATGTCTTTCTCATTCCTGTGATGTGTTTGTCTTAGGGATTAAATGGAAGCCAGATGAACATGGTGTTATTGCTTTTGACTGTCGAAACCGGAAGTGGTACATCCAGGCTGCCACCTCTCCAAAGGATGTCGTCATCTTGGTGGATGTCAGCGGCAGCATGAAAGGCCTCAGACTGACGATCGCCAGACAGACTGTCTCCTCCATACTGGACACACTCGGAGATGACGACTTCTTCAACATTATTGCTGTAGGTTCACCACTGCTGTATGTCTGCAGCTATAAGAAGGGTGCATAAGCTGCTTAACCTTTATGTTTCTTCGTCACACACTCACACACAAACACAGATCAGAGGAAATGCTGGAACAAATCAGCTTTCTTCCTTGTCACGCTCACAACCAATTAACAGTCAGCTGTATGAAAATTTGAATTGCAAAAGAGACAGTTTTGATTGGATTCTGCCTCAGGCACCCAAACCATTGTTATCACGTCTCAGCCTGATGAAACTTGTAGAGTGTTTATGTGTGTGCGTGACACGCACGTGTGTGTGATGCAGTTTTACATCAAAACATCCCTAGTCACACTGCCAGCCTCCACTCCTTCTCTCCTCAGAACAAAGTGTACATTATTATTTGATATCCTAATCGTATTATTTTGAAAATTATTCTTTTGAAAAATGGAGAAAGAGGATTTAGACAATCAGGCAGAAACATATTGTTTTTCTGAAGCATTTTGAAAGGGTGTGTTGTTTTAACTAATCTTTTTCTTCTCTTTTCATTGACTTTTTTGATTAATGTTAACTTTGGAAATGAATTGTTCAGGCTTTTGTATTTGCAGTAATGTAGCAAATTGTGTGCATACATTAGAGACAAATGTCATTGTGTGATTCTATGCTCCAGTATACACACAAAGACAGTGACACACTAATACATACAAAAATAAATAAGGGCAAAACTGCTGCATTTGAAAGAAAACGCATCCATTTTCTTTTTGGACTTTGAAGTCTAATTCATACTCTTGCATTAAATGGTGAGTTTTATCACAGAGTAGCAGGCAATGGTTGCATTGTGTACGGTGTGCAATGTGCGCATGTCTGTATCTGCTTTTCATCCCACTGACTCAAGTTTCTACAATCTTTACATTTAGCATTTGTAAACACAGTGACCCGTTTTACCTCAGTTTATTGTAACTGCTCTTCTATTCTTTCAGTACAATGAGGAGTTGCATTATGTGGAGCCATGCTTGAACGGAACACTGGTCCAGGCTGATGTCACCAACAAAGATGTGAGTCTGTTCTTGTTGGTCTGTCCCCTACAGCAGTGCTTCTCACCCTTTTCGAGTCACAACGCCAAGATAACATTCGCTGGTGTCTCCCCCCCCAAACACACACACACTCACCGGCCACCATTGTGCCCTTATTTATCATAATAAAACACTGACTCGACTCTGATTGTTCACTCTTGTTATTGCAGATGTAGAAACGTAGCGGAAAAACAACAAAGTGAAACACCGATCACCAAGTTTGGGAGAGAAAAAAAATGGAGAGAAAACTGTAACGCCTTTGTCTCTGCGCAAGATATTACCAATATTTCTGAATGATATTCAATTCAATTTTATTTATATAGCGTCAATCATAATCCAATATTATTTCTAGGTGCTTCACAATTCAAGGCCTCAAGATTATACACTATGATGAATAGAGGTAAATAAATGCCAGTAGTTGTTTTTAATGACATTAAACTGGAAAAAATTACAGACATAGCCATCCACTCAAAACAAAATATATAATAAAACAGGACAAAGGACTTTATTTTCAACTGTTTCAACAGTTTAGACTCTAAAGTTCACAAAACAAAACCAATCGTGTATTGTAGCACAGACATTAATATTTAGAAATCATTTTTAACTTTCCTGTGGCTAAATTCATGACATCAGCATTTTCACTCTTCACTGTTTTTAGTATCTTTTTTCGCCCTCCTTCAACAGAACTCTACTGACTCACTGCTGTAGGTGCTGTGTTTTGTCACTAAATGTCTCTTAAGCTTAACTGGTTTCAAGCTCTTGTGTACTTGAACTTCAGAATAAATAACACATTGAAGGCATTCAATGTTGTTTTTGGCCATGCATGTAAATCTATATTTTAAAATGTCAGACTGATATTTATGAAGCTGACAAGCTTGGATGTTTGTCGGTTCTGGTGCCTTACGTTTCTCTGGTGCTGCTGCTGTCAGGCTTTCAGGTGATTCACCTTGAGACCCTCCCGCTCTCCCAATTCTTGAGCTTGAATACTTTTTCTGTGAAGCCAACGCTGATCAAAATGCCTGTCTTCTTTTCTCCTTTATTTTTTCTGCTGTCAGAACAGAATCTCATTTGCACAAACTAAAAACTCAGTTGATAAAATAGATTCTGGACAAACACTATAATGGAAAACTAGCGGAACTACAAATACAAGTCAATTTAATCAAAATCCTGAGTTAATTTTGTAAATGTATAATTTTCACAATGATGTGGCGATCCCCCGAAATTATCTTGCAACCCCCAGAACGTTGAGAAAGGCTGCCCTACGGTTCTCTTCTCTTACTTCAGATTGGAATCAGTGAAAACTTTTGACACCAATGGCTCGAGAATAATAAAGAATCTGTGTTCGCCGACAACTCAAACTACAGAATGTGTGATTTGTGGTGTGTAAAATGGCATTTGAGAATATCACTAATAACAATAATAAAGATAACTGGAATATTTCTAAAGCAAATATGACAGTATGCAAGCCCCGTGCAAGTCGGAACCTGCTGCACCTTGACTTACAGCTCCCTGTCCGCTTTCCTCACATGTCTGAGACTGACCCACAAATATAAGCAACCCTGACCTTACATGTAGGCATAGATTTTGGCACGTAGGCATAGATTTCGGGGGGGGGGGGGGGTGTCTGGTGTGAATCGGGTCTGAAATTGTATAGTGAGTGCTGGCCTTAAGGTCAGTGTTTTGTTGTTTAATCGGCAGGGGGCAATTGTCAGTCACCGATCAGATAAACTTTCACTGAAACGCTGACTGTTGTTGGTTATTTGAGCTCAAGTCCCTCCTTGAGAATGGTGAGATGGCTGTCTGTATTCAGTCTGTCATAGTATTCCTTGCAACAAACATTGGTGCACACTGTGACAGCGTGGGACATATACTTGTCCCCTTATAGTATAGACTTCATCACTATTATCCCCCCACTACAACTTTCAGACTGAGCCTTAGATTCCTCACTTCTGTTAGTTCTGGACAAAAGTTCATAACACATATTTGGAAATGACTATTTTCCCGCGCCACATGCAAGTACTTTTAAATATGTGAGTGTGCGTCTGTATGTGTGCCAGCTGGAATTTAAGTTAGTTTCTGTTTCTTTCTAAGTGAGAGTACACTAATGCATATGGATTAGAATTATGTATTTAATTCCAGATGGTAGTTTAATGTACTGTGAGTCAGCCAGCCAAGTGGAGAAGGCAGTCTGCACTATTAGATAAGGCTAATGTCTTTTACTTCAGCTAGGGGCAGGAAGTGACTGTCACACTGGAAACATAAACAAACTGATCTGTCATTCCAAAAACCTGTTAGACACAAACTGAAACTGGGTCATAAACACCTGTTGTCAAGCATTTATGGGATTGTGCAGTTGTAATTCAAATTTATATGATTATAGTACCAGGAGTAGTCATTTATCTAATTACAATTGCCAATAGGCATCTGAGGAGGTGAATCCATCATATGCAAAGCAGCTTTAGTCAAATGTTATTAATGCCATATAACTTCTTAGAATTTCCAAAGTTATGGCAGGAAACCATCTTGTTAACTACCGAGGTTCATGACTCTGTCAGTCTGTGAGAATAGAAGCTTATAGTATATATAAAGCCTACTGTATATAGTTGTATAAAAAAGTTTGGGCACCGCTCAGAATTTTTATTATTTTCATTTATAAATCAGTAGGTGTTCAGATCAGCAATTTCATTTTGATCTATCAAATAACTGAAGGACACAGTAATATTTCAGCAGTGAAATGAGGTTTATTGGATGAACAGAAAATATGCAATATGCATCAAAACAAAATTAGACAGGGACATAAATTTGGGCACCCTTGTCATTTTGTTGATTTGAAAACTGTAACTATTTAGCACTGATTAGTTGGAACACAAAATTGATTTGGTGAGCTTGTTAAGCCTTGAACTTGATAGACAGGTGCATCCAATCATGATAAATGGTATTTAAGGCAGAGTGGGAACATGGGGGCATCAAAACAACTCTCAAATGATCTGAAAACAAAGCTTGTTCAACATTATGGTTTAGGGCAGTGCTTCTAAATTATTTTCTGTTACGCCCCCCTAGTAAGAAGAGAACATCTTGACCCCCCCCTCCAGGCTCTACATACGCGTCGTCATATTTCCTTGTCTTAGCGTTTGGGTGACTTCTTTTGTCTCATTATCTCCATCTCTCTCCGCCTTTCTTTTTATCCCTGTTAGAAATTTTTCCATGTTGTTTCTTGAGGGTTTATACTGCACTTCATATTGTTTGCTCAGTGCAAAAAAACCCTGCATCATAGAGCACAGGTGTCAAACTGAAGGCCTGCGGGTCAAATGTGGCCCGCCACGTCATTTTATGTGGCCCGCAGGAGCTGAAAATTTCCAATTGTCTTTATATAAATCAATCAAAAACGTACATTGACCATAAACTACGAACATTTCCCACAGTGCATACTGATTATGTTACCCGTGAAGTGACAACATCCCACCACTAGATTGCAGTGTATCTGCATCAATGCTATTCTCTGCAAGTGGAATTGAGTGGAATTACAAATGATCCCAAAATGTCTAGGAAGAGGAAAGTTGATGTAGATGGAAGGCTGTTTCAAGAAAGATGGGAAGGCGAATACATGTTTGTGCTTCAAGGGGAAAAACCGGTATGTCTCTTGTGTTATGAGGCAATGGCGGTTGTCAAACAGCACAATCTGCGTCAGCATTTTGAAACCAAACACGGAGCGAATTATGCCAAAGTTAGCCTTCAAGAATAACAAGAAATTGTATAGGAATTAAAAAGCAAACTACAGTTGCAGTAGAATGTCTTCATGAAAGCCAGAACCAAAAACATTGCGGCAGTGAAAGCTAGCTTCACTGTGGCAGAAGTTGGACCTCTCTGTCACCAAGGAGCTGTTGAATGTAGCGGCCATGCATGGGACCACAACAGGACAGGACAGGACATTTTTGCCGTGAGTAAAATGCATGCCTTGGGAAAACTTGGTGGAATTAACTACAGACGGTGCACCTGCAATGTGTGGAGGAAAAGCAGGCTTGGTAAAGCAGGCTTGGTTGGACTAATAAAGGAGAAAATGCAAAAAAGTAATTGTCACATGCCTCTGGTAACCTATCATTGCATTATTCATCAAGAAGCTCTGTGTGGGAAGGTGCTGGGGATGAATCATGTAGTGACCACAGTCATGAAAACAGTGAACTTCATTTGAGTTTGTGGCCTGAATCACCATCAGTTCCAGCTGTTCTTGCAGGAGATGGGCTTAGAGCACGGAGATGTGCCGTGCCATGCAGAAGTACGGTGGCTGAGTAGGAGCAAAGTCCTCAAACAATTTTTTGAACTTAGGGAAGACATTGCTCTTTCCATGCAAAGTTAAGGAAAACCCTTGTCTCAACTGTCAGATCCAAATCTGCTGTGTGACTTTGCTATGTTATGTGACGTAACCGAGCATCTTGCCCAACTGAGTCAGAAGCTGCAGAGACGCAATCAAGTCATTACGCAGATGTCTGACATGATCACTGCTTTCCAGCGTGAACTTGACTTATGGATGTGCCGAGTCAAACAAGACAATCTTGCCCACTTTCCTGTTTGTCAGAGCATCTCAGCCTCATTTCCCAGTGCTTTTTCATGTGCTTAGTTGGCGACCAAAGTGAGCTGGTTAATAAATGATTTTGATCGGTGCTTCTCTGACTTTAAAGCACAGCACTTGGACTTTGCCATCTTTGCCGATCCTTACACCACCAACATCTGCACTGCACCCCAAAACCTTTAGATGGAGTTAATAGAGCTTCAAAGCGATTGTAGCCTGAGAGCAAAGTTAAAGGATGTTGTGATCCAGGACTTTTACCATCTACTGCCCCGTGGTTCGATGCCACAGATTCAATGTCATGCAGCCCGTGTTCTATGTTTTGGAGAAACCTATCTGAACCAACAGATGTTTCCAATAATGAATCTAAACAAAAACAAGCACAGATCACGCATCACTGATGGGAACCTCCATACTGTTCTACAGATTGCCCCAGCACAAGACCTAAAACCAGACATTGACACATTAGTCAAGGAAAGACGGTGTCAGAGATCCAGCCAGAAAATGCATTGGTAAGCAATTTTAGAAACCTACTGTAATTAATACGTACATACTAAAATGTATATCAGTCAAGAAGAAGAATACTTAAACTGTGTGCAATTTAATGATAGTGCTGGCATTTTGTTATTTTTAGAACATGATCAACGGATGAGGATGGTGGAGAGGGGATCCAGGACAGGCAGTATCTTCTCATCAACTTCACCTAAAAACTTGACTAATATAGTTGTGAATTGAGACAAGCCTTATTTTGTTATTTTGAGTTTGTTACAAATATAATTTATATGTGTTGCAATGTATTTAGTGTTTACAAGTTTATATGTTTATACAGACAAATCTGCAAGGCTGCATACAACCATTTGTTTTTGTAATATGCTACATCTGTTACATATGTTCTTCAGCTCACAATTGTTGGTTGTGCTTATTCTGTTGTTCTGCCTCTCAGCTGTGACAAAAAGGTTTTGAACAAAGTTAATGTCATAACTGGTGTTGGATGATATTTTTCTTTATTCACTTGGATAGTTTGATCATTAATTGATGGAGTAATGTGGGTTTCTTAACCTGACAAATTAAATTTTTTATGTTATATTAGCAGAGCTACTTTATGCAAATGCATATGTAATATTTGTAAACTGAATAAGTAATACATTCAGAGTTATTTAACATTAAGGAGTAGTTACATTTATTTTACATTTGGTTACATTTATACTGTCTTACAGTTACATGTGGCCCTTTGAGGGCAACCATTATGCTGATGTGGCCCTCGGTGACAATGAGTTTGACACCCCTGCCATAGAGCGACAACGAGAGCGTCACTGCCAACTACTGTAGTGGATGTGCAATAATACGTAATTGTAGTACGGTACGGCAAAAAAGCATGTTCCCCAGGGTCACACGCGCCCCCCTGGCATCGCACTGCATGCCCCCAGGGGGGTGCGCCCCACTATTTGAGAAGCACTGGTTTAGGGGAAGGCTACAAAAAGCTATCACAGAGATTTTAGCTGTCAGTTTCCACTGAGGAACATAGTGAGTAAATGGAAGAACCACAGTCACAGTTCTTGTTAAGACTGGAAGTGGCAGACCACGAAAAATATCAGTGGCAAAGGCGAAGGATGGTGAAAACGGTCAAAGACGACCCACAGACCACCTCCAGACCTACAGTACAACATCATCTTGCTGCAGATGGTGTCACCGTGCATCGTTCAACAATTCAGCACACTTTGCACAAGGAAAAGCCATATTGGAGATTGATGTGGAAGAAGCCTTTACTGCACACACACCATGAACAGAGTCACTTTAAGTATACAAAAGCACATTTAGACAAGCCAGCTTCATTATAGGGTTCTGTGGACTGAAGAAACAAAAACTGAGTTATTTGGTCATAACAAGGGGTGATATGCATGGCAGCGAAAGACCACAGCATTCCAAGAAAAACACGTTACCCACAGTAAAATTTGGTGGAGGGTCCATCATGCTGTGGGGCTGTGTGGCCAGTGCTGGTACTGGGAATCTTGTTAAAGTTGAGGGTCACATGGATTCCACTCAATATCAGCAGATTCTTGAGAATAATGTTCAAGAATCAGTCACAAATTGGAAGTCACGTCTGGGCTGGATATTTCAACAAGACAACAACCCAAAACACAGCTCAAAATCTACTCAGACATTCACGCAGATGAACAAGTTCTAGAATGGCCAGTCCCCAGACCTGAATATCATTGAAAATCTGTGGGATGATTTGAAGCGGGCTGTCCATGTTCGACTACCATCCATCCATCCATCCATCCATCCATCCACCCATCCATCCCTGAAGATGTTTTGTAAGGAAGATTGGTCCACAATACCTTCATCCAGAATCCAGACACTAGTTAGAGGCTATTGGAAGCGCCTTGAGGCTGATATTTTGCCATAGGAGGCTCTACTAAATATTGATATGATTTTTCTATTGGGCTGCCCAAATTTATGTACCTGTCTAATTTTGTTTTCATGCATATTGCACATTTTCTGTTCATCCAGTAAACCTCATTTCACTGCTGAAATATTACTATTCCATCAGTTATTTGATGGATTAAAATGAAATTGCTGATCCAAACACCTTTGTGATTTATAAATTAAAATAATAGAAATTGTCAGGGGTGCCCAAACTTTTTCATACGACTGTATTACATAAGGCTTTTAAGAAGCTGTAAATAGTTGATACAGTTATATCAGTAAGATAAACATCACGGTAAAATGTACAGTTTGCAGCAAAAAAGTGGTGTGCAAGTGGTGTCCACTGCATGGGTTTTGTGTCCAATGTGTATTATACACCCTTGCCATGTAGTGTAAAAGGATGGACAATTTTAGCACTGTATACCAAAATTACACTGCATGCAATTTTAGTATAATGTAAATAAATGTTAAAACATTGCAGAAGCTTATTGAATCAATGCCACAGCAAATGTGTGCTGTAATCAAAGCTAAAGCCAGTCCAACAAAATATTATGCTACCTAGTAAACTGAAGCCTTTTTTCTGATTAGCCTCACTGATAAGTGGTTTTCTTAAGGCTATACAGCTATTTAGTCCCAATTCCTTGAGCTGCCTTTGTATTGTGTGCATGGAAATGCTTTTACTTTCACTGTTAAACATAGTCCTGACTTCTACTGTTGTTTTTTTTTTTTACAATTGGATTTCACCACACATGTAAGTGATTACTGGTCATGATCATTCAAGATTTTTTTCCAACCACATTTTTTCTTCAAAGATGATGGTTCGCCACTATCCTTCCTTGTATCACTTGTTGCCAGCTAAAACATAATCACCCATGCAGAAATTATCCAACGGGAGGATCGTACCTATTTGCTTAGTTAAATCCAGGTGGTGACTTTTTTTTGGCCAAACAGTGTAGTTAGGTTACTTAGAAATGTGGGGACATAGACATGCTCCCCGGTGTCTCTGTAGCAGCTTTGAATACAGTACATTGAAAACTATATACATAAGAAGCTGTGGAGAACACAAACATTTCAGATTACATAAAAATGAAATTCATTCTACCAAGCAACATAATGCATATCACAAACAAGACAGATGAGGGTCAGGATGTTTTCTGCCACTACACAGTACATCAATGTCCATAGTGTCTAGCAAAATATGACAGAAACTCCATTTATATCTGCCTGATCTGAGGCCATGTTTGTATGAAAGTTCAGAATAAAAGGAGAATATAAAAGTGATAAAGTATTTAATGATGACAATTTTTTACTTAGTCCTGACTTCTACTGTTGTTTTTTTTTACGATTTGATTTCACCACACATTTAAGTGATTACCGGACACAATCATTCAAGATTTTTTTCCAACCACATTTTTTCTTTGAAGATGATAGTTCGCCACTATCCTTATATCACTTGTTGCCAGCTGAAGCATAATCACCCATGCAGAAATTATCCAATGGGAGGCTCATACCTATTTGCTTAGTTAAATCCAGGTGGTGACCTTTTTTTTGGCCAGGCGGTGTATTTTGCTGTACAGTGAGAATTGTGGGTTCCTAGACTTGTTGTTTAATGAAAAAAGACATATTGTGAAAAATGTCACACACATCAACAGGTAATGTTTGATGTGCTCCAGGGTCCTACTAATGTTGTTACATATTTAAGATCATGTTTGCTCCCATGTGCATTTGGTATGATATGGCCTTGCAGTGCTTTGGTCTTCTACTGTGCCTTCCATCAAAAGGGGTACAAGACCTGTTTAGGTAAAAAAAAAACAAAAAGAATTTGAGACAATTGCAATGTCAGTGGAGTTATTCTGAAAACATACATTCAGATGACAGAGGGTAGGAGACATTAAAACAGTCACATATCTTATGCAGTCACAGCTTTATCTAAGGGTTTGTTACACACATACAGGACAGAGAATGGAAAAGAAAAACATTTTTTGAGCATTTAGACAAATTTCACAAATGCCAATGACTAAATGGCTAAAAATAGATAAAGATAATGGACTCAGTCTGCATAGTGTTTGTGTGTTTTGTTTCCAGAATGTTGCAAATAATGAGACGTGCACGTGAGCTGTTAGGTTGCTGACAACATTAACCTCATCATTAATTGCCAGAGGTAATGTACCCTTTGTAATCACCCCTGTGAACAGACAGACGTCAATGCACACATCAAAACACACACAGATTTGTCAAGTAAAAGGTGTTGCAGGAAGAACTGAACATTTTATTCCTTCAGTCCCTGTGACATTTCCATTAATGATAATGTGGCAATTTGTTGCAAACACTGGCCCAGGTCTGAGCTAAAAGTTAAAGAGCCAATTAGACCACTGATAAAACCACAAGAGGACGATGGAACAGTTGATTCAGTGAAATATTTTGTTCTTTGCATCTTGAGGAAATGAAATAATCAGCTTACATATTTATTCTTTTCTGTATCTGTCCTTTCTGACCCTTTTTTCTCCAGCGATACCAACCAGTATGTTCACATCGCTGTTCATTCTGTGTCCCTCTGGTCATCGTGAAGTTTATGATTCCTTTGTTGAACTTTACTTTTTCCAGCATTTCCGAGAGCACCTCGACAAGCTGTTTGCTCAAGGCATAGGGATGCTGGATGTTGCTTTAACTGAAGCCTTCAATCTTCTCAGTGACGTAAGTAACACACTCATGCGATCACCCACAAGCACACTCAAACTAAACAAACATGTTTTATGTCCCAAATTAATTACAGCACTGTAATAAATGGCTAAATCAACAACATCATGTGAAAAGCAGGTAAACAAGGTACTTCATGAGTCAGGTTACTTGTTTGACATTGTATAATTTTGAACAAGAAGTATAATTACTCAGGTGTAATTTTACTGGACGCACTTGTATCCATCTATGTGTTGTGGTCAGTATCTCTTCTCTGCAGTAAAGAGGCAGTGATGCATTTGCACAGTAGATGAATTTGTAGCTTGACTGCATGTGTAGCAGGCAATGCATGTTATTACTAATATTCAGTTCTATTACATGTGTGGTGTGCTTCTAGACAGTTGTTTTCCATTACTTGATGTCAACTAATAGGGCTGTCGTAAAATTGACTTTTGAGTTGTCTGAATTTTGGAAAACATGGAATGTATTATATGTCAGTTTTCCTTGATAAAAAATGGATGAGGTCAATATGGCACAATTTTGAAATACAAAGACCATTACTGAATTATTCAGCTAAGGTGCAAAACAAAATAGGCCATGCACTATGACCAGAAATCGCAATGATCACAAAAATAAATTGTGCAGATATGATGTAAGTTAAATATAGAAGGCCTATTAACAAACTCTTGGACTAAGGTACAAAATCAAAGTAAATCACAGTGGTGCTTGTTCTCTACCAGATTGGAAAAAGTTAATAAAATGTATTTTCTGTTGACGTCACCCAACAGTTGATTACAGCTGAATGGAGATCAGTATCACCAGTGGAGCCTATCCCCACTTCTAATTATTGTCATGTAAAATATTGACTTAAATAATTCAAATGGTAAAAGTTTTTGACTGGCCTAGTTGTACTGTATGATGCATGAAATCCACATGAAAATCAACATGATGAACTGCCCATTTAGCGTTTGGTAACTACAGTGTGTGAAAAGCACATTTTAACTGGTTTGACATTCATTTTGACAGTCATAAAGCTTTATTATGTCTCACCTTTCACGCCCAGTAACACCTCTCTGCCTCTTTCTGCAGTTCAATGAAACTGGGAGAGGAAGTGTGTGTAGTCAGGCCATTATGCTTGTGACAGATGGTGCGGTGGACACGTATGACGCCATCTTTGCCAAATACAACTGGCCAGAGAGAAAGGTAGTGTATTTAAACACAAACACACATCATATTCTTATGCTAATTGTATTTTGGGACGTTGTATTGTGAGGTCATTTCAGCTCAATTTCTCATTATGCCTGAAGAAAAAAAATCAAGAACCATCCTGCTCAAAAACTAAAGCTGCATAATTAATCACATCACAATCATAATCACCATATCAGCCTGTGCAATTATATAATTGAAAAGAGAATGTATAATCACAAAGTCCAGATTTACGTGGTTTTTAGGGTCTAATTTGAATCAATGGCAAAATAGCATAACTTCTGTCAAATGACTATGTCTTCAATGTAAAACATGCAAGAAGACAGTCACCACTTACTTTTGTGTTTTTGAATCTGGTTTGTGTGTTTGAAAATGAGCAATATGTGTTTCTTCCTTGACACCAAAGTAGACTAATATTGCAATGCCAATATAGCCCGCAATAATGACAATATGACTTTTTCACCAATTTGTGCAGTTACATCAAACACAAACATTCATTTAAGGTATAACAATTATTTAGATTGGATTTAGATGTTGCATGCTTTCATACAGCATGTCATTACAATCCTCACTGCAGCTGACAGCTGTTGCCATAGACATTGTGTTTTTGGGTTGTATGTGCATACAGATGTAGGTTAGTGTGTGAAAGTACATGAGTACCATTTGAAAGTACCATTTAGAATTTTCAACATTCCTGTATACTGTACACATGACCAGATTTTCACCGGATTTTCACATAAGCCCTAAAAGTAGATAAGGAGAACTCAATTAAACAAGTGAGACTTGGTCATTTATTTATTTATGAAAATGATCCAGTATCACAAATCTGATTGGCAAAAGTGTGTGAACCCTTGTTGTCAGCACCTACAGTATATTGTTGCCCTTATGTAACAATAACTGCAGCTATATACTGTATTTCTGGTAAATGTTGCACAGCCCTGCACATTAGGTTAGAAAGTTTTAGTTCTTTCTTTCAAATAGAACAGCTTGAGTGATGCTGGTGAGTGTCCTCACATTGCTCATTATGAGTGCTTCCAGAACATTACAACTGAATTAAGGTCAGGACACGGACTTGGCCATTGTTTGGTAGAATGACTTGCATGTTTAGAGCGTTGCATGACCCATGGTTTCTTGAGCTACAGCATGAATGTTCTGAGATTTTCCTTTAGAATTCATTGGTAGACTTCAAATTCAGAATTCATTGCACCATCCATGACGTCAATGCATCCTGTCCCAAATGCAGCAAAACAGGTCCAAACGTAGATAATGCCACCAGCAGGGTTCACAGATGTGATAATGTTCTCATGCTAGAATACAGTGTTTATCCAAGCATAATGCTTCTCATTAAAACTAAAAAAGTTCTATTTGGGTGTCATCGGGTCACAAAACATTTTCCTGTACTCTTTCTGTTTGTCCACAACCATGAAACTGCAGACAGGCAGAGGTGGAAAAGAGTGGCTTTCTCAGCCCCAGCAAAAGAACATTTCCCCACAGTGAAACATGAAATATGATGGTGACAGTGTCATGGTTCTGGCCTGTTTTGCTGCTGAACCAAAGTACTGTAGCTTTAGATCATTGATGGAACAATGAATTCTGAATGATATCAGCACATTCTAAAGGAAGATGTCAGGACATCTACCCTTAAACTGAATCTCAAGAGAGCATGGGTCATGCAGCAAGACAATGATCCTATGCATAAAAGTTGTTCTATCAAAAAATGGTTAATGTTTTGGAATGATTAGGTCTTGGCCTTAAACCAAGTGAAATTTTGTAGTTGGACATGAAGTGAGTCAATCATGTGAGAAAACCAACCAACATCCCAAAGTTGAAGTTGTTCTGTACAAAGAAATGGGCTAAAACCTCTCCAGGACAATGTGCAAGATGGATCAACAATCGTCAGAAATGTTTAGCTCCAGTTATTGCTGCATGAGGAGTGGGGGTGGGGTCTCACCAGGTACAACAACAAATGTTCATAAACTTCACAATGCACAGCTATGAAAGGGAGAATAACATTCCTCAGTAAATAGGACAAAAAGGAGAATATTTTTGGGGTTTTTTTAAATTGTGTTTTCCACACTTACTGAATGAAAATTCTAAGAGGTTTGAAATCCTCTGTCACATTTTCCTGCTTATGATATGCCAAGAAAGCCTTGACACAGTTTCATCAAACACTTGGATATCGCTGTGACTCATGAATGAACATGTCAGTGTTCCCTGTACAGATGCACTGCTTTTGTACTTTTACAATAATCACAATTTTTTCTAAGTGTTCGTATTGGCTGAGCTGTTAGAGGTTTTTGACAAGCAGACAGTATTGAGTGGGCCCGGTATGGGGTCCTTTCAGAGGGCTTTAAAACACAGTTAAATATGGTCCTGTCTCTGAGGACTGAGCTGTCTCTCTGCTGTCCTGTGAGGTAATTGTGGTGCTCTTCTGACAGGCCATGAAATGAAATGGGAGGAGAGAGGGAGCAAAGTGATAGAGGGGAAGAAAAGAGGTTATTCTCAGGTCATTTTCCTCTGTAAAAGAAAGCCCACGGGGTCTTCACCCTTAAAAGGTTGAGGATAGAAGTAGTAAAGGCAGTCATACATGCTTACACAGTGAACAATGTATATAAGCACATCATACCCAAAGGACCTCTGACCATCAAGGTCCCCACACAGTTGACACTTTCATTGCTTCAGGTTAATCTTTTAACAGCCTTGACAACAAATTAACTCATAGTGAACGTGGACAGGGCTGCGCAACGTGGCAGCAGATTTCAGTGGAAAGACATATAGGTGTCTACTGTATTTGTTACTAGTGCCGTGTCTACCATGTGTTTATGTGTCTGGCATCATCCCCATTGGAGTGCCAGGACCCCCCCCACCCCCCATCTCCCACTGCTTCATCCTCCCTTCTCACTCATGCCTCAAGGCTGAACAACAGTGAGTGGAGAGGGGACAATGCTGCTAGATTGCTCCATTTCGAAGAATCCCCGCTGATAATAGAAGTCTTCAGTCTCTGTCACTCTCTCCAGTCTGTCTCGCCCTCTTTTTTCCAATATGGCTGCTTCTAATAGCTTCGTTCTGAAGAGTCTCACAGCTTCACCACAGTACATCACACTAAATATATTGTTGTGCTTTGTAAAAAAAAATTGAATGCAAATGAGTGATTGGATTTTATATGCATATGGCATTCAGTCAAAAAAGCAGTGGGCCTTTTTTTGAGTCAAACGTTTTTTTAGTTGATATTCATTATGTAACATCTAATGTGAAAAAGAAAGCGGTATACTTTTTATCACTATCTACTGATAAAAATGCAAAAACACAGTCATTCCTTAATGAGTTCCTTCATGTTTTATCTGTGATTATTTCCAGAGATACTGTCATAATTTCAACACAACTCTTTTGTAGATAAAGAATGCATTAGAAACATTGAATTTAACTCATTGCAATGCAGCTTCACAAAACCATCTTCTTCTTCTTTTCCTTTCGGCTGTTCCCTTCAGGGGTATTGTGCTTCACAAAACCATAATGTACATAAAAGGCAGAAACACAGATAAATAACGTAGAACTCAGATTACTGTATGTAACTGCAATGGCAGCTGTGTGGCTTTTAACTAAAGAGACTGCACTTAGGTATTCACACACAACTGCTGTAAGTTTCCATTAAGTGATATGTTTAGTTCACTGCTAGTCACTGATTGAAGTGTTGCATGTTTTTGCAGAGGTGTCAGAAAATTATTAGCTTAAAAGTTGAGCATCATATTAATTTGACATTGTTGGTGAAACTGAAGAAAACAGCAGCCGAATCTTTTCGCTTATTAACTAAGGTGTATGGAGAACACTGTCATGTACACGTACATGTGCATTTGAATGAAACAAACATTTAGTGAAAGGCAGAAAGGACGGCTAAGACGATGGGCACCCATGCACATCAAAAACTTCTGAAAACATTCACTAAATTGAACAAAAAATTCAAAATGAATGAAAAACACCACAAAATCTTTTGATTCTTCATCAAGACAATGCCCTAACTCACACTGTGCTCTCGATAAAGCAGTTTCTGATTCAAAAACAAATCACAGTGCTTGATTACCTTCCTTAGTCACCTCATCTAGCACCGTGTGACTTTTTCCTTTTTTCTAAGATCAAATCTGCATCAAAGGAACGTGTTTTCAGTCTGTGTCAGAAGTTAAGAAAGGAACGACAGAGGTTTTGAGACCTACTGCACTGAAGTGATTAGTGGAAGACCTGAATGCTGCAGTGTGTTTATGTTCAATAAAGTAGTTTTACTGCATTAGTCTAATTTTTTAATAGCTATACTTCATATATTGCATTGTAATCATTTTAAGTTCAAAGGTTACCATTCCTGGACTAATAAACTCACAGTTTCAAAATAAGCCACTGTGATGTCGACACATACAGTATATCCTGTATAACAGTGGTGTGTTGCTAGATAGCTAACATTACTTGCTAGAAACAATTGCTGACATTATCTTTCAAAATGCATTTGCGCTTTATTTTTTGTGGAAGTCAGGAAAAAAAAGCTGTCATGTTTGCCTTTTGTTTGACTTTGGCATATGGAGAGAGCTCAGGGACAGAAATCTGAGTTCTACAATTAATATGTTTTACCGGGAAACCAAGTAAAATGCCCTGAGAAGGTGCAAAGTAATTCTAGATAAAGCTAATTAGTGGGTGCATAAACTGCATTTTCAGTTCTAACTTTTAATGGACAATAAAGCATTAAAAAGTATATGTGAAAATAGTTGGTATGTGGTGCCAACAGTCACTCGGGCCCGAGTAAGTCTCATAATCCTGGGTTTTGACTGCATAAACAAGCGCTCATTCTGGATGTTTGCAATGTTCCCTTTGGTATATACAGTATCTTGGCCTCCCTGAAGGGTGAGGGAACCATCCAGTCAGTGAAGACTGATACCATGTCCTTTGTGCACTGTTTCTGCCTTATCTCTCACCACCACTGGGCAATGCATCATGGGCTTTATGTACATGCTCAGCCAGTATTGTTTCCATTCTCCCCCAAGCAAAAATTTAAGGAGCCAAATGTAAATAACTGAAGCCCACATACAGCACAGTAATCTTTTTAAGAGAGTCCTTGGGCTCGTTCCTGCAAATGGGAAACAGTTGCAGCAGGCTTATGTGTGATAGGGCCTTGGGGATGATCTGGACCATAAGCCCTAGAAGATACATCTACTGGTTCTGTGTGAGTGTCAATAGAGTCGACTGAGACACCATCACTTGAGACATTTTGTCATCTGAAAAGGCTCCAGACTGCTCTTAAAGCCAAATTTGTATCATTTATGTGCTATTCCTATGTGTATGCAGATCATTACACTAGCAACCTCGCCAAAATGAATCAAACAGCCCAGAAAAACCTCTGTGACGTTGGTTAGAGTGTTCAGACAGAAGGTGCATTTTAGATGGCATACAAAATCAATAGAAATCTACAAGTGGGAGCAAAATGTCTCGACGAGGACATTCTGATTCAGAGACAGGTCAGGCAACTTGATACTGCTGCTGGAGGCTTCGCTGATCTCCTTCACACACTTAGAAAATAAAGGGTGAAACTGGAGGGAAGTGACAGAAAGAACAGGATGTTCTGGTGAGTTCAGAGATCAGTCACAAGCTGAACTGTAACACACCTCAACACATTGTACTTTATATACTGCACACTCACTGGCCACTTTATTAAGTACACCGCAGGCTAATGCAAATATTCAACTGCAGGTTAATGCAAATACACTGCTGCCCATGAAGTTGGAATAAAATACTTGAGAGATAAAGTGTGTACAGTATGCTCTCAAAACATTTTGATCAATCTTCTCCAAAGGTGATTACAGATGTGTAAAACTGGGAATAAAAAGTGGAATGCCTCTGGGCAACAGTGAATTTAACCAGCAAATCACATTTGGGATGATAGGAAGCCACCAGTAACACAAATAACCACTGAGTAATAGAGAAGAGCATCAATGCATGTACAACATGTCAAACCTTGAAGCAGATGGACAACATCAGCAGACGATCACACAGGCTCACCAAAATTGGACAGTAGAAGATAGGAAAACCATTGCCTCGTCTGATGAGTCTGAATTTCTGCTACAACAGTCAGTTATTAAGATCAGAATTTGGTGTCAACAATATGAAAGTAGTGAACCACAGTGCCTTGTATCAACGGTTCAGATTGGCATCATGGATGCGCATCTGACAAATCTGCTGCAACTGTGTGACATTATCATGTCAACATGGATTAAAATCTCTGAGGGATGTTTCCAGCACTTCGTCAAATCTATGCCACAAGGAATTAGGGCAGTTCTGAAGGTATAAAGGGGCCCAACCCAGTACTAGCAGGGTGAACCTAATAAATATATTGTGAGTGTATTCATTAGTTGGTACACCCAGTCTCACAGTGTCAGGTAGACACAGTAGATATCATTCTTTTATAATCTCTGTTATAACAGTTAGAAATAGTGTACTTTCACCATTAATGAAATTTCAATTTTATGGTTTCATACATTTCATATTCTTTTTCCACTTCAAAAGCAATTAAATCACAGAACCTTCAAAGATGCAGTTATAGGTCCGATTTTTTATAATTACTGAACAAAGATTATATATTCATGAGTGACACAGTAATGCAGTGATTTGCACCAGTGTGAAGAATTCAGTCCCAATGCTGGCCAACAGGGTTTGCATATTCTCCCTTTGTGTGATATCTTTCTGGGGACCCTGGCATACCCCCACCATCCAGGAACATGCATTGATAGATTAATTGTTCATCGCTATATGTCAGTTCTGTAATGAACTAGTGACTTGTCCTCATTGTAGCTGGCTTTTGCAGTAAATCAGCTGGGGAAGGGTCCAGCACCCAAGCAATCCCCCAGTGAATTTCAGAAAACCTTAATCACCTTTCAGAATATATTTAATCATTGAAGTGGTCTGAGCAGGAACAAGAATTCCGCATACTTCTGTGGTCTGTGTTTTGGAGCTGTAAATGACACAGGTGTTTTTAGACAGGTTCTGTATAAGCGATTGACAGCTGTAATTACAGAGAGCTGTTTCGATGTCTCTGTAGATCAATACAGAAGCTTTAAAAAGTGGGTTTCCAAGCACCTCTAATCAGGTACAGTACTTAGAAGTGCAAAATGTGTAATCACTTAACTATGTGTAATATAATGTTCCAGAACCTGTAGTACATAGATAAATAGATAAAATTTCACTTAAATTTGAGTAATGGTTGAAAGCAATCACACAAGTATAGATGTGGAACGCTGTATAAAAGCACATCTCATCCAAAGCAAAGGGGTATTAACACTTTATGTTCTCATTGCCTCAGGTTTGTCTTTTGCAGCCTTGACAATGAATGACCTCATAAAGAATATGAATATGGACAGCGCTGTGGAACATAGCAGTGTTAGGACATAAAGGTTTACTTGTGTCTGGCTTCATCCATGCTGGACAAGCAAGCACTGTCTAGTAGTAGAAAAACTTGTTCTTTCGTGCTTAGTTGGTTAGTTATAACTTTGCCTAATCCATGTTATGTTATGAAAACACATGTAGCTTCAGAAAAGTACATAAAATCACACTTACAGTTTTACACATTTCAGTGGATATTTAGACTGAACAGCTTAATATCGAGCATCAAGTGAAGTGCTGAGTATATCATTTAGAGAATGTGTTACTCTTGTATACGTGTGAGCCATAGACTTACATAAACAGTGTATGTGGATGTTAATATGTCTGTACTTGTATTCTGGCATGTGTGTGCATTTTTATGTAAAATATGTGCAGTCACGGAGGCTGACTATTGCATGCTAAGGCTTGAGTCTCTACTAGTTTTTGTTTCAGCTGTACTTAACACTGCCATAAACTTCTTTCATACACTGCCTGGCCAAAAAAAAGGTCACCTCCTGGATTCAACTAAGCAAATAGGTACGATCCTCCCATTGGATAATTTCTGCATGGGTGATTATGCTTCAGTTGGCAACAAGTGATATAAGGATGGTGGCGAACCATCATCTTCGAAGAAAAATGTGGTTGGAAAAAAATCTTGAATGATCATGACCGGTACGGTAATCACTTAAATGTGTGGTGAAATCAAACTGTAAAAAAAAACAGTAGAAGTCAGGACTATGTTTAATAGTGAAAGTAAAAGCATTTCCACGCACACAATGCAAAGGCAGCTCAAGGGGTTGGGACTAAATAGCTGTATAGCCTTAAGAAAACCACTTATCAGTGAGGCTAATCAGAAAAAGAGTCTTCAGTTTGCTAGGGAGCATAATATTTTGTTGTTCTGCCTTTAGCTTTGAGTACGACACACATTTGCTGTGGCATTGATTCAATAAGCTTCTACAATGCCTCAACATTTATTTATGTCCAGAGTTGCATTCATTTTTTGCCAAGATTTTGAATTGATGATGGGAGAGGCAGACCACTGTGCAGACTCTTCTCCAGCACATGAAAGGAAATGCTTTTACTTTCACTATTAAACATAGTCCTGAGTTCTACTGTTGTGCTTTTTAACAATTTGATTTCACCACACATTTAAGTGATTACTGGTCATGATCATTCAAGATTTTTTTCCTACCACATTTTTTCTTCGAAGATGATGGTTCCCCACTATCCTTATATCACTTGTTGCCAGCTGAAACATAATCACCCA
>JAQQAE010000951.1:0-28305 GCA_029823295.1 Pseudamia nigra
AACCTCACCCCATCCTTGCATGTGAACAACTGAGCCTCACAGGGATGCTCCTTTTATACCCAATCATTACACTCGCCCATCATCCTTCACTGGCAGGAAGCATCAATAAACAATGACATCACACCAAGGGGAGAGGAAAAAATGGAAGAGATCAATTATTGGCGTTATAATTCAAGTCCTTGTTTGCAAACGTTGCAGCCTCATTGATTAGGCTGTTCTTGTTGCACTCACCATTATTGACTTGTTAAAACCATATTTTCTCATCATCAGTGGTTTTACGTTTGCGGTCACACAGATAACAACGCTTTAAGGGGCGTCATTAATTATTCAAGATGTATTCATTTTAAAGCACAGTGAGTCCAAATCATCCTGTTTACTCTACAAACAATACAAGTATAGTACATTGCTCATCCAGAAGGTACATCAAGATGCTGCAATCTGGGGCAGTTAGCCTTAATTTTCTGAGATCAATGCATAACTAGGCTCCTCTCTATATGGGGTCTGTGCTTGGCCATGCTGCAGAGCTGAGTGGAGTCAGCCTGGAGACCATGCACTAATTACTGGAGTGTTTACTGCTCTGCTGGATAGCATTTGTACCATTTTGGATCATATCAGTGAGTCAATGTGCTCTGCACTAGACCAATAAATAAATAACGCATTACACTGACAGTGTGTATGAATGAAATTACAGAGGAAAAAATAATAGTCATGAATTATAAAATAAACATGTCTAAACTAGGCAAAATTAAGAGCCACACACATATGCTTATAGAACATACATGGATGCATATTATTAGACAGACAGTTCTGCATGCAAAAGCAGAACACATAGAGACACTGCTTCTGCACTTTGATAGGGATCTGTTTGGTCACACTCTGTGCCAGCTGTCAGCCCAGCTCCACTGCTGCGATTTAATTAGTCTGTTTATGTCCTTTCTAATAATAAAGCTCTCTGGGTGGAAGGACACATCCAACTAGCTAGCTGCGTGCTCCAACCTGCTAGCTGTACTAGTGCTGGTGGCCCAGCGCAGCTAAATGTGGGCCATGATGGAGGATAGCGGCTACTTCCTGCTCCTCTAGACAGAACAATGGCCCTCGGGCTCAGATCTAGTATCACCCCCTACTCAATCCTAACCTTAACCATTAGGGGATAAAGCACATACTGACCTGATATGAGTGTCTAGGGGCAACTTCATCCATCTTCCTCTCTAGCTCTCTTGTGGGAGCTTTTGTCAGCCGAAGCTCTTGAGAGAGACTAGATTGTAGCCATAGGCTGAATAGAATTCATTTCATGAACATATCATAACACCTCTTTGGCTGCGACAGATTATTGTGTGGTCTGATTTATACAATTACAGAGTGGTTTGTTTTGATTTTCTTTTGTCCTGCTTTCAAGGCTGCAGTGGGCAGAGTAGGGTCATTTTAAGCTGCAAGCCCTGATGAAAACAGGGAATAGTGGTATTAAATGAGAGAGAAACACTGAGTTAGATGAGAGAGGCAGAGCAGACAGACAGCCTTCCAGCCTGAGTGAAGAGCTTGATGGGTCTCTGTCTCTCTCTTGGGCTTTGGCCCTCACCATCTCTCTATTAGTCTGGCAGGCTCATGGGAGCCAGGTGACAGATAAGTGAAGAACGACACACACGTTTTAATAGACATTTCAAAAGATAAACCTGATAATCATTTCTCTTTTTAATGAAGTCTAATGTCCTCGTTCTAATTCCAGTTGCGTCGGCTGTTAAGCATCAGCGTAATATTTGAATATGCATGATTGGGAAATTGTGAAGCACACTGATGTAGCTACAAAATACACAAACACAGACAACTGCAGAAATAGATTACAATAACAGGGGGAATTGATTAAACATTATTTCCGTAATGATCCATATCAAGTTCTATCATCTTTGAGTGGCAGCAGTGTTGCTGCCTGAAGAGAGGAGGAGACACAAGGAGAGACAACACGCGAGACAATCCTCATGTCATGGAAATATTTGTCTGATTGTCTCTTGTGGTTAGTTCACAATAGCAGGAGCAGAGCTATAAAAAACAACTGACCAGTCGAGTTGTCATCCCTCATCAACATTAGGCCTCATTCTTCATTAATTGGATAGATTAATTTGGAGCGCTTTGATGCGGGGGTGATGCATGCGTTCGGCTGTCCCCTCCTCACTATTCTCTGTCAGGTTGAATTTAGCCAGGGAAGGGGCTGACCTTTGAAAGTGAAGAGATCAACACAATTTGAAAAGACAATGTCACTTGGTGTAAATGTGATACGTGTAATAAATGACATTCAACCTTTCAGTGATGATGAGCTTTCGCAGGTTGGAGTAATGTAAAATATGCACGGCATGTAATTGCACAGAATCTGAAGCTGTTTTCACATACACAGCTAAGATGGAGCAGCATTAGTGACTGGGTATCATGTGCTCTCATTTCACTATGATTATATCTAAGAGGACACATTAGCATACAATAATAATACTACTGTGTACACAATAGCAGTAATGACAATATAGTAATGAGAACATAATAACAAAATGACAATCTCTTACCATGGTTATGCTGTAAAATGTTCCATTGCTTGACTAAGCACCAATCAGAGTGGGAATCAAAGAACATAGAAATAGTTGGTTGCGTTCCATGAAAGCACTCTGTTGGTCGCCTGAACCGAAAGGTGTTTCTTCTCAATTATGATATGGGAGCCCTCATCCAAATAGAGCTATCAGCCATACTGAGCCCAGACATCTTCACCATCACACAGCCTGTCCTCTGGGACCCAGATAAAGAGAGAGAAAGCGAGCAAGTTCAAAAAAATTTCACAATTGCCGCATGTCCTTCAGAGCATGAACAAACAGAGGATGGTATTTCTTGATAAATTGTGTTTAGAATCCACAGCGAGATACGGATTCCAACACAACAACTGCAGTTACCTCAACATAATGCTGTTTTATTTATATACTTAAATGCTGTGTAATTGAAGTACATGTACTTATGAGATTGCACAGCTATGAAATTCATGTTAGAGTTAGATCATCACATGGTTCACCTTGAAATCATTAGCACAGCAACTGTAAACTGTATACTCCATTAGTGATTTTCTTTCATGGACTGATTATGCTAGTGTGAGAGAACAGAAGGTAGTGATGCTAATTTTGTAATTAAAACAGATGATCTGATGACCACATGCAAACTGATCCCCTCCACCCCACCTCCACCAAAGTGATATGACGGCAGAGTGGGCCGTGATTGATAACACTCGTCAATATATTTCATTTCAGGAGCCTTAGTCAAATGACAACTGGTTGTCATTGACTGAAAGCAATCTTTTTAAAAGGGGAGCCTTTGCTAAGTATCAGATGAAAATGATTCCTCTGTCTGCTTGGGTGTCACTGTCTGTAGGAGCTTTATTGATTGGGCTTGAATATATTGCACCCGCAGTAGTAACAGCTGCTAGTAATATCTCTCCTCTCCTTCTGCTCTCCTCTTCTGCTCGCAGCACTTTCTGTGCCACAGTTTATTGTCAGTGAGCGGATGTTGGTGCACACTTGGGCCGATGTTGTGTGTTTATCAAAAATGATGTGTGACAAATGTAAAGTGAGCCTGGTTCCGACCCAAATTAGAGAAGCACCACTGTTCACTAATGTGTCCTGAAGGCCTGGCTGTTCTGGCCACCATCAGCCATGTGCATGACTGCGTTAAATAAACCAACCATTGTCTCCCCCGCTCTATCCACTGTGTGTTATCGGGCACAAGGATGTTGGCATTGGTTGGTAAAGGTCATTTACTGTAATGAGATTTGCCACATGCAAGCATATGGCTTGATTATTGCCCTGTTCGTTAACATTTTCAGCAAAGAGACAAATAGACAGCTAAAGCAGGGGCTAGAGCGGGTGGGGCTCCGGCAAAACGTGTTCAGCATTTTCTCTTCAAAGATAGGAAGAACTTTTTTCACAACAGATCTGTCACAGACATGATTGATCTTTCAATTTTCATAAGGAATGTGTACCATTAGAGGCGAAGATCTAAATTACCCAATAAAAGTTGCCTGCCTTAGATTTTATACACTTAAAGGACAAACACCTCTGTCTGTCTTCTTGATAATTTCTACCACATGTTACACTCCAGCGGTTTGGGCAGGAAAGCAATTATGTTACCTCATCAAACCAGAAATGTTTTCTTATCATAGTTTCTCTTACATTACACTACATTAGGCATCTTGGCAGGAAATCTTTGCCCACCTGAATCATTGGAAAATGCATCTCTTTATCCTGGCATGCTAAACACATTTTGTTTGTTGATGTGAATTAGGTGGAAATGTATCCAATCATCATGGCTGCAGCAGTGTTGAGCACATTGTCTGCATGTGTTTTTGTCAGGCTGGCTGCATACGTATGTACATACATTCATCTATACTACATAATTGTTTATGTGTTCATGTGTAGCTCTCCTTGTTAGTGCAAAATGTATTCTTTTTATGTGTCCTTTTGCAGGTTTGTGTATGTATACCTTAGTGTACAGCAGGTATTTAACAAAGGCAAGATGTTTACTTTATTATCAACATTAACCATGCAAACACAAAAGGCTTCAAAGTTTCATTCAATGACACTGAGGGGCTGTGGGTGGCTACATCAAAGCTCAATACCTTCCTCTCTCCCCCCGTTTTAATGAGAAACAGGACTCACCAGCCTTGACTGAACCTGCCATCTGTGTGTGTCTGTTTTTTCTTGCATGTATGTGTGTGTGAATGCAGGAGCAGTTGTGTGTCTGTGCATTTGTAAGCATGTGCTTATGTTGTGTAAAGTGGCACCACAATGCCAGACAACATATTTATGGAGGCTGTGTCTTATGTTTGATCTCGTGGTTATAAGGCTTCCTCCATCTCCCGTGGCAGGGCCTCTGATTTTGGGGGAGATTAACAGTTATAGTAAAGATGAATAGCTGATTAGTACTATGGAGAGCCCTCTAAATGTCTCGCTGCATGACAGACACTTTTTCATTAGACATTCATTTCCTTGTGGGACTAGTGTGCAAATCCTTGATACGACCACAACAAAGACTCTCCATGTGTGCGCAACGCTGTCTCACCTTTGTTGAAGAAATGCATACACAACATGGGGGCATTTTACAAGCGCAATTAGGAGGAAAACTGAGATTGTTTTGCAGCAGCAGCCTGCATATGCATTGTGCAGTGACTCAGTCCATTTAACTGCCTGACTGGATTGGTCCTGTTCAGTTTGACAGATCAGAAGAGGAAAAAATATCTCAACACCATGAAAACTAAAGGCTTAGCGCTGAGCAAATCAGCCCTTTGTCTTGTTCAATTCAAATCAAAGGATAACCAGGAATGTTTGTTTGACAACAGCATTTACAATGCATTGTTCTGAAGCCCAGAGCCTCCCAAACAAAGACAGATAGGCTTTAAACAAGTCATTTAATTAGCACCGGATCCCCAGCTTTGGCTGCGCCAACCAATTATACATTCCTGAGGCATGTGCAGGTCCTATTTCACGGGAGCGAGAGGCAGATCCTCTCCAGCCCTGTCTCTTACAGTACATCTCTCCCCTTCCATTTAAGAGAAGGTAAATAGCCCAGACAGACAGCTTCATTAGCCAGCGTCTGAAGAGCGCAGGGCCGATTGTCGCTTAAATAGTCCGCTTTTACTGCAGGCCCAGCCGGCGACCTCCGATCAATTACAGCTGACATTATTGTTTGTCGGGAGCTTTTTTCCTGGACAGAGGGAGTAAAAAACGAGATCAGGCCTGAGCTTTGGCTGGAAATGTAATCTTCCCCCTCTCTTTGGTTCTTTCGCTCCACAAACAATAAATCATTCAGTTGAAGAGATAATAAAGTGCCAAGTAGGAGCTAGTTTAATTTTTGTCAGGGGAAATCTGTCCACAACAGAGTTAAGGGTAAGGGTCTGGCTGTTTCTCCTGTACCATTTTCAATGACAATGGCTTAGTTCCTTTTCTCTTATTTTTCTCTGTAGGGTTAGATGGCTTGAAAGGCTGAAGTCCTGTTTAGATGAAGATTAACTGCAGCACAAATCACTGCAGGTTCTCATTTCTGTCATCAAAATAAATGACTACTCCTTTTTAATCATTTTGAAACATTCAACATTCAATCTTTTTTGGTGTGATTCTTTTAAGTATCAGACCTACAGTTAACTGTGCGATTTGGTTCTGATGTAACAGCTTTTTAATCATGTTGTTACCAAGGGCTGTTTTAATTCATTCAATTCATCCTCTGTGATTCAGATCTTTGCTTATCCATGCGTAAACTCCCAAGCACTGCACCACATAATAGCTGAGCTGTTTATATTGGTATTAAGTGATTTGTAGTTTTAATGATGGTAAATCGGAGTTCACCTTTGCAGGTCCCTCAGGCTTACTTCAGGTAAATTACTCCAAATGCATTGTTTATGCCCTTCAGGAGAGAGGGGGCTTCTGGGAATTCACCTCGCATCAGGTCTAAACTTCAGTATTAGAGATAAACAGAAACTGACAAATATGTTTCTAAGGGTTTGCCCACTGGAATATCTACACAATATCAAATGATTAATGAGTCTTACCAATGCTTGTTGATTTGTTTTTTGGAAAAGAATTATCTGAAAATCATTGCACATCACTAACAAGTACAAAATTGTTCAGGATCATGCACTGCCTTCGCAAAGACAAAATCTAGCGGCTGAGAAGAAATTGCATATGAATGAAACAAACCGTAGCTGTCTTGCACAAATGCCAGATTCCTGAATAAACCAATATCCCCCTCACCTGGCTTCTTTCAGCTGTAGAAAAGGGATTTGGTGGACCCTTGTTGGCCTGTGCCACATTCCCCTACAGTTGTCTGAATGGGCCTTTATGGGAGAAACACCACTTTAGGATGGGGTGACATGAAAGGGGCTGGACAGGCACTGAAAGCGAGACTAATACCCCTTAGAGTGAACAGAGGTCCAGTGTTTCCCCATCAGGCTGTCTGTCAGGTGGAGACGCATCACTAAAGCTCATATACTATTAAGCAGTCTGCATGCCATGATAAAGAGATAAGCCAGATCATGAGATATGAGTGTTATTTTTTTCCCTCCTCTTTATATTAATTTATTAAAAAATTTGGGTGCTTAAGTCAGTGTACCTTTCTGTGAATGCTGCATTTGATTGAATGGGTGTAATGTATCCACCTCAAAAGCAGAATAAGTCTCTTCACTCTGGCCCTTGAGTGGCCTTGAAAGGCTGATAGGTAGCCTAGACCTCTCCATGTTGTCCTACAGTAAGTACCCCCGCAATCAGGCCCTCTGTGGTGTTTTTTAATTGAGCTTAGCCTGCTGAGTGGTAATTGATTCAGTCTGAGCTACAGCAGAGGCACTGATACAAGGTGCTGCTTGGCTTCCGCCTTTCTTTAATCTCCCCCTGCTTTATATTGTTTGGGAATACTCGCCACTGAGAAACTGCATGCCATCTTTCTTATGGAAATCAATGCTTCTTTTGGAAGGAGGGGAATGACAGAGAGGAGTACTTCTCATGTCCTTTCATTTTCAACCAGTGTCCTTCTCTTTAGAGGCTTCACCATGCAGATCTCCTTGCCCTTTGGCTACTGATGTTTTGTCAGAAGAGAAGAGTAGAGTTGTTTTGTGGTTCAGCTTTCTGTAGCGCAGTATCTTTTTTTCCTTCTTTCTTTCACGGAGCTTTTTTTCCACTTTACCTTGAACCGCGCTGCCAAGAAGAAGAGAAAAAAAAGAAGTGAAAAATCAACAGAGAAGCTCAATCAGATCCAATAGTGTCTGTGAGGTTTTCTTTAAAGCATTTGAGGAAAAGCATCTGAGTGGCGGAGGAATGAGACCAAACTGTTCCCAGTCACTTTTGATCCTGCCAGTTCAAAGTCCCCACAGAGCAGAGGGAGAGAGAGGAGGGTGCCGTGTTTGGTGGGGGTACAGACACCTAGCTTTGACCTTCTGTCTGCGCTCATGTCCTTTGAAAGTTGGCTTGTTTTCATTAAACCACTGAGAAGCACAGTGCGGGGCCACAGTTTGACTAGCTAGTAACCCCCTATGGTATCTTTATTAGGCATTCTTTACATTTTCGGACTACTAATGTCTTCAATTTTCCCAATTAGGCGTCTATCGCAAGACAGAAATTGAATAATTTAAAACATTTGTAAGATATCTCTGATGTTGTAATGGAATAATTTGTGTGCATATGAAAGAGAGAAATGAAAATCCCATTATTGTGAGAGCTGAAAGTGCCTTTACTCTTTTTGGTCTCGCTCTCTTCTTCTTTTCTTGTTCTCTCTGGTCTGGAATATAGGCTGCTATAATTAGCCTAAAGTCATTGCCATACTGGAGTCTGGCGGTACTTGTTTGTCATTAGCACATTTAACTAGTCATTTGGGTAATGGCTTTCAAGATTGCCTTTGTTTTTACAGAGATATTTTTTATATGTAAATATTGAGACAATTTCCATAATGTGCCCTTTTTATTCATCACAGAATAATTGATGCATCTTTATTACTGTGTAAACTTTAGTCTTTGAATGACTGTGTATATAGTTATCATCCCCTTTTTCTTTATTATTATTGCAGTAGTATCTATTATTAACGCATGTTGTAAAACATTTATATGTATTATGCTAACACAGAAAGATACCGGAGAAGTGATTAATTTAAATTATTCGATTTTTTTGGCTAATGGATGGCAGTGTAAAGCTTTAGTGTTACTGGACAGCTATTTTAAAGGGCATCTCAGTGGTGGGAATTACTGATCAGTGAATTAACAGCGCTATATTTGGACTTTTCATTCTTACAAGTTCCCCTGTGAATATCTTTCCCATAATATGCATCACTGAGTAACCAATGGCTTCTTCATGTGACGTAGGCCTGGAACTTCCCTTCATGATGATGCCCCACCCCCTGATCCCAGTCAGTCTGCCCCCAGCCTCTGTCACCATGGCGATGAGTCAGATGAACCACCTCAGTACCATAGCAAATATGGCCGCCGCAGCACAGGGCCAGAGCCTGCCCTCCAGAATGGTCACCTCTGTTATAAAGGTAAATTTTTATACAGAAAAAAAGCAATAACTCGAAGATAAATGAGCATCCTTTTGTGTAGTATTTCAGCCTACACTGGATATTTATTTCCGGTGTGTATTTTTGTGGCTGCTGGGGTTGCAGGAACGTGTGCCGGACAGCCCCTCCCCTGCCCCTTCTCTAGAAGACCACAGGAGGCCAGGGAGTCACCCATCATCCCACCGCAGCAGCAGTGTGTCCAGCTCCCCAGCCCACACAGAAAGCTCCTCAGACAGGATACGTATGTCTACATTTCCTCACAACACAGATTTTTAAAAAAGAGGAAGAAAAAAGGCAACGTGTTTTGTGTGTCTTGTTTCAGTGTGGATGACTGACATACTATATGTCTCATTTTGTTCTGCTCTCTGTAGCGGCACATCACAATGGCCTGTCCATGAACCAAGCCCTGTTAGGCCTGTCTCCCAACATTGCACCTGGGCCTAAAGAGGGAGACCTGGCCCATGACATGAGTCATGAATCTAAGAGGATCCACGCCGATAAAGGTGAGTCATGTTTCGTTTTAAAAAAAGACATTTTTAGTCTTTCTTGGTTGGTGTGCTACTGATTCAAATCAACCATGGTACGTGTGTATTTTTGTCTAACAATATCTGGCAATCCCAAAATGTCACTTAAAGGAAACATATTGTAAAAAATAAGGTTTAATGTCTTTATGTATTATTAAAACTGGACTGGGGACTTTAAAAATAATGCTAGCCTGCCCAAGGGCTGAAAAATTACATACATAATCATCCACTATAAAAATTAAACAGGTCAGTGGTGTGTATTTTCAGCTGTTGCTCAAAGTTTAGACCCTAATGTTCACAAAACTGAAGACTGAAAGTGTATTTTAATGCAAACATTAATAATTCAAAATGACTTTTACCCTTTTTGGAACTAAACACGACATTTAAAATGCAGGACAAGAAGAACTCAGCGATGGAATCATTGTTAGCAGGGTGTTTGTTCACATTTCTCCTTTGGTTTATTCCAATTTACTCAGGTACAGTAACAGACACAATATGTTTGACACTGAGAATAACTTCCCTGAGGTCCATAGATGTCCCTAGGCACCAAAAACATGCATATGAACCTTATCATTGTGAAGCAACTCTTCATTCACCTTGGGTGTTTCTTTTTAGCCATTTTTTTCTGAAAATATGGCTAGGGCTTAAGCGGTTTAAGCCATTTCAAGTTCTGGATATTTAGAGTCACTGTCCTCAGTCAGTCCTTCAGGACTCGCCAAACCAATCAGAAACATCGAAATCATCCTGTACACCTGGGGTAATTTGCCAGGGAGTCTGTGTTATGGGATCCATGGCACAGACAGGAAAAGGGTCTTCTGAGGCTCATTTGAATTTGAAGCAAGGTACTGAACAACATACTGAAACAGCCCATTTAATACACAGCTGGAAACCAAGACATGGTAGAATGAAGGAACTCGGTTGTATCTTGAGCTGAAATTTAAAACACTCATTCTGGGGACATGTAAGAATTAAATTAACACATAGAAAAAAGCTCATAGTCACCCTTGAAAAAAAGCTTTGATAAGAAACAAGTGACTGAATTTCACATTTTGGTTATTTGCACCACAGCTGGGCTCCACTGGGCAGGTTTTATTCTATGCTGGGAACTGAGTGTAGTAACAAGGATCAAGACTTAACATTTTCAGAAGAGCACAGCAGGTGTGTCTGTGGAAAACCCTGCACAGAAATTGAAGTACACATTTGGGTAATGTGTTCTGATCAGCTTTCTGAAAGAACTGTTTGTCAGGAAGACGGAAAGTTCACTGATCTTCGAAATAAGACCTCCTATTTACTCAGTGGAATGGAAAATAATTTATCATCGTATTACTAATAAATTGAAAAAGGATGAGTAACTAAAGGAAAAGTCTGCATGCCTGATGTACGTCCTCACCAAAGTAACAGCTTTAATACCAGTAGAACCATCCTCTTTAACATTAGAACCACTGTGAGGTCATTTTGACCTCCCATCACCCTAATGCAAAAATGGTAAATAGACTGCATTTGTACGGCCGTATATACTGTATATAGTATTATATAGCCAGTCAGACACACAGTGCAAAACACTTTACAGTAAAAGGATCAATCCAGCTGTGCGAACCACTGGTGTGCCAAACATGTCATCCATCATGCCTGTGATGCCAGGCAGGTCAAGACAGGGGAAAACATATGCATTTGCCTCATAATGCCATAAAGTCAAATATCATATGATTTCAAGTCTAAATACTATGAGCAATGTTCATTTTTTATCTGCTTCAGCTTTCTCATATTTTATTCCATGCATTTTTGCACTGATAGTTTAACTGAAGTGAATATATATTGTGATATAGCTAAAATAAAATAAAGCCTAAGGTGACAAAATTAATACTGATGTTCTGATGTTATGTTATTTCGTCCTTGTTTAAACATCTTTTTAGAAAAGAAACAAACAAATATTCTAGTTATTACAGATTTGTAAGTTATACAAGTCTGCAGTGGTGTGAGGCCAAAATGACCTCAGGGCGGTTTGAAGAGATGCCACATTGTTGGTGGTTTTAGTGTTAATAATAATATTAGGAAATATAAAGGAGCTCAAATTGCTGCTCACTATCCCGTTATACGGTGGCTGACAATGTGTTGATAAATTATAGCACAAGCATATTTTACATAATTCAGCTTTCACACATGTGTTACATTATTGTTTTCCAGTTTTAAATGCAAAAGAGCATCTTTCTAAAACATGAGTGTGAAAAGATCTTTTAGAATCTGACATAATTTATTGCATCCTTCCCCAGTAAATATTCAAAATGCTGAGCATCAGCTTGTCCACTATGAATGTATTGTATATTAATTGCTGGCATTATTTGATTATCATTTTGCTGTGCTTGTAAAAAATACAAACAGAAAGAAACATATAAATCAGCAGTGGATTAAATGCAAAATGAAGCAAATAATAGATTTTAGTATTCTCTGTTGGTTTCAGGCAGAGCCGGGGCGGGCTGTGCTGTGTTGTACTGGGTGATATGAGGTGGGGCGGGGCTGATAATGATATTAAAACCACTATGGAAATCACTGGGCTGGATGTTCCCTGTTGGCTACGCTGACGTGAAGATCAGTGTTGGACCTTCACTCACAGGGTGCGAAGCAGTGAATAGTAATAATTAGCAGGATCATGAGCTGAATTTATGGGTCACAAACTGTGAATGTGTGTGTAAGACAGAGAGAGAAATAAAGACAGACACTAAAAGAGAGTGAGACAAACAGTGCAATGCAAACACAGAAAGGAGGGGGTTTAACCAAGAACCTACATACTAAATCAACTGAATTTTTCCTTGGTGGAAAAAATCTTACTTCTGAGCTGAAGTGGCTCATCCATACTCAGATAATAAACATAAATGGACTGTAATTTCTTTCCAATACTGAAGGAGAAAGCAAATGACCCAGCAATCTACACCAATTCCGGCTAGTTGACCCACACATCTACAGGCAAACACGCGCTGTATTATCTTTGAGATTGTCAATTCCTAATATGTCACTGGACTTGATTAGGATTCTGAGCTCTCCAGTGTGTGCACCAGAGGTCTCGGGCTGTGGAAAACATTTTTATAAAATAACCCATTAATGCAGAGGAGTGCAACTAAATTAGTTACCAATTTGCTGAGCATGAATTAATGAAGAGAGCTTCTCCCGGCTCCCACAGTTGTAATTTTCATAATAACCCCAGACCTTTATTTGGCAGGTTGTTTAGTTTTTTCGTTTGAAGGTTTTCATTAGTCTAATGAGGACTGTGCAAGGGCGAGCAGTCAGCACAATTTACATGAGGAAGCTATCATAATAAATGAGGCAATTTGAATAACATGCACAGGTTTATGCAGCGAGATAAGAGAGATTGTAGCAGCCAGATTCAGAGGTAACCAATACATTAGAAACAACTAATAACCAAAGTAATTCCAATAAAAGCTTTAAGTGAAGGGAATAAAATTAATGATAGATATATTGAACTGTAATGATATGATACATGATGCATTAGATTAATAAAATAAATGTCTTCCATTGTTAAAGAGGGGAGAGGGCTCACCATCCGAAGCTTTGTTTATGGTGAGCTTTTTAATTAGGCTTGTTCATCGCATCAGTTTGTTTAGATAAATGAGATAACATTCCAATGGTTTAATGATATCTCTCCACTTGTTTGATCTTTATGATCCTGGCAGAGCATTAAATTAATCTCTTGCAGTGCACTCTTAGAAGACAGTACAGTAGGCACAGAGGAAGGATGCTGTGCCCCGGATCATATGGAGGCTATTTAAATAGCCAGACACCTCAGAGACTGTCACTATAATGTCACATCACTCATATCCTATAAACGTGTCTCATCTTTTTCATGTCATCTCTGTTGATGAAGGACAAAGGCTGTTTGTTGTCCTTTAAAAAAAGACTCTGCAAAGTTGTGTCACCCAGTGCAGGGTAGCCAGATGGTAGTTTTTTGGGCTGTTGTTTGAACATGATTATTTTTTGTCCAAATTCTGCTTGTGAAAAAAGGGAGATTAGATGATTTTTGAGAAAAAAGGCTAGTAGAAAGCTAAGTGTTATCTCACATGTGACTAATTGAATTGCTTCAAACAGAAAGTCTGTGGCGATAGCTTCCGACAAGCCTCTGTCTCATGAAACAGCAGGTAGCTGACAAACAAGGGGAGATTTGAAAGGTACGGAAGCCTTTGGCTGTAAACTTACTTTGGACATCAAACACTTGACATCATTTTATTTCCTTAGGGGAAAAGGTGTTTGAAACAGAAGCCATATATATGTACATTGAAGTGTAAGAGTTTCTGTAAATACCATGTGGCAGTTCAACCACGTTGCCAACAACAAATTTCACCACTTTACCTCAGCTTTCTCACTGCAGTTAAACATGCCACATCTCTTTTACGCTCAGCTAAAATGCCTGACAGGAGAGTCGGAGGCAGAGACTACAGTATGTAAACTGATTCTGTAAACCATATTTTAAAAGCGTGTGATTCACTGGTAATATGATATTGGCACTTCCCTGCTAAACGTTATATATCCGTGTTGACACAACAGGAGATGCACTCATAATGTCTTCCCAAGCACAAATGGATGCTTGTGGTGTATTATGTCACCTAGAGGTGCATCATTTCATACCTGCTATCAACAGAGCAATCGTTGATGCAGTGAGTACCAGTTTGACCACAATGGACAAAGCTGTTTTGCCACACCTCGTCTTTGTCAGGAAGCAGCCGAGATGCCCAGTTGATGTGCTTAAGGCTGGTGCACTGTGCACTATCTGCAGTCCCAGTGTACAGTCTGAATGATTAAGTGGAGCAGGTAACAGTGTCACAGTCTATTAACATACAGCTGCTTTGGGCAAGGACCTGTGGTTGCTGATGGGCTCATGGTGAGAGAGGGGATATAGTTAAAAAAAAAATGAAAAAGACAAAAAAGTGATTCCTAGCCTTTGTAGTCTTTGTTCTATTTCATCTTTGCATAAGCATTTGCACTGATAAAAAGGAAGTCGGGGGACTTTAGTTCAGGCAAACTTTGAGTCAGTTTTGTGCTCTTTTTTTGCGGCGTAAATATTTCACTGACATTGATGGTATCTCTGTACAGTATCATTAAAAGTTGGATATGTTCAGTGTAAGCTCCTTCTCTTCATCTTTCTGACTTTAATGCATAGTGTTTTGTTCAGTCCTCCCGATGTCCTTGGCGTTGCAAGCTTCAAACACATGCTGACTACCTGACTTTCCCTAAGTCAGGAGGCAAGATCATTAGCCATCACAACCCTGAAATGTGACTTGGCAGACAATAATGCTTTATGATCAAACAACTTGTCAGTGCGTCCTGTTGAAATGAAAGAGTGCAAAAAAATAATTCAATAGAGGATCAATCAAATTTCCCCAGCCCATGTGAGAGAGATTGCTGATGGTGCAGAGAGGAGCTATTCCTCGAGGACATGGGAGTTCATTTGGATATTTGTTCTCCCCCTCATGAATGTTCCATTGCGTGACACCATCTCCTGCTAATCACATTTCACTGAAAAGGGGGGATGCTTTTAGGGACGTTGAAAAGAGAGAGGTTCTTTTTAATCTTTGAAATGCCTCAAAAGTGACAGAATGCTTTCTCCTGCCAAGACGTGAGCCTCGGATGGGGAGATAAATATGCTGTGGTCAGCTAAGTGTATCTAGTGAGCAGAGAGGCAAATTTAATAATGCATTATCATTCACTGGCGAAGGTGAAATCTCCCTGTCCATCAGAAGGCTGAGGCCTGTTTCATGTTACCCTTCACTGCAAATGAACAAGTGCTTTACTCAGCCATACCAGAGATGCACAGTAGGCACCAGTGCTCTGCGATATATGCTGCTCTCGACTGTCAGGAAAACAGGTCTGTAATCAAAGCAATCGTCTATTGGTCTTGACTGGATACATTAATGATCAGAGTCCTTATTCTGGATTAAACTGTTTTGAACAATAACCTTCTTTTTTGTTCACACTCTCTGTGAACACAAGGTGTGTTTTACATATCTGAGCATCTGCTATTATGCAGATTATGGAAAAATATTTACCCGGACGCCCTTGGACAACAGCATTAAACAATTATGAAGATTATGTACAATGCATAAAATTTGTGATTCAAAACAATACATATCTTAGCAGTGGCAACTGTTGCAGACAGATAAGGTTGACCCTGAATATGTATTTCTGTACTTTTGGAGACATTCTGTGCGGTTGTTTGTATAATTTAATATTTACATGTAAACAGTAATTAAGTGGTGCTACCAACATGCCAGGGCCAGGCTCTGCCAAGGTAAACAGCAGCCCTAGTAGTTTGCCACAGTCCATCATGTTTACAGACTTGCAGAGCCGAGTGCTGTTTGTGAGCTCTTCCTTGGCAAAGCCCATAAAACACAACCAATTGGATGCCGAGTGTTGAACACAGTCACTCTTATCGTCTGGCAGTCTGCTAGCTGACTTGAGGACATTGTGAGTCAAACCTTTAAATTTTCACTCTGCGATAATTACGCTGCTATACTTGAGCTTTTATATCCTTTCACAGAGAAAGTAAATCATTCCTAATAAAGAGAGGAAGAATAGGGGGCGGGGGGAAAAGTGCTTGAGGACTAATTCTCTTCACTCCCTCCCTCTCTATTCTCTATTCTGCTTTTTGAAAGCCTTTCTCTGAGTATTCCAGTCACCTTGACTTTGCAGCTGCAGCCTTATAGTCTGTTGCTTATCCTGCCTAACCCCAGCCTGTCAATTAGGTGTTTAAAAATTAATCTCTTTAACTGGAAATACCATGCCAGCTTTCTTCCGTCTGTAAATGAAGTGTTATTAATTCACACAGCGCAAAGCCAGTGTTATGAATAATGTTATCAAAACAGATTTCCACACGTTTAACACGTCGCTCCTATTAAAACCCCTTAAGTATTTTTATAACTGTGAAACCGGGACCACTAATGGATTTGCATCCATTTTTGAGCTTCTACACCACGCAGCTACAGAGCAAGTGCTCCTAAGCCAGGCCTTTTAAAGTTTACATTTCCTATTTCTTTTTTTGTTCTTTCGCCTTCATTTAAAAGCAGCTCAGTATATCCAGTCTGGATTAGCGCCAGCCATCGCCGACAGTCGTTCAGCAGCCACAGAACAGCAGAGCCTCTCCCTGAAGGATTGCAATGCCAAGCAATGACACCAATGTGTCTCCATGTCCCCCGCCCAAACATACTGAAGCTCTGATCTAGCAGCAGGCTATCTGGCCAACCACACCAAGCTAATACTTGTTCTATTAAAACCTGGTGATTAGGGGGGATTTCCTCTCTGTTTGTTTGTTTGAATGTTTAATTATCAATATGTAATTGGCATGTGTATTGTGATGTTGGGTGCATATTCGGTGGCATATTTTACCAGAATGCACATTGCTATCGGGCAGAAACAGGGCTCCCTAGTCACTGTGGAAGTTAAGCTGCATGAGAAGTTGCTCTAATGAATTAATAAATGCTAAACAAAGGAGAATTAAACAAAGAGTGAGAAATAAATGCCTTGATGATTAGTGGGTCAGAGAGATTAGTGGGGTATACAGTACAAATGATCCCCCTCTAAAATAGAAATGATCGGGCAAAATACCCAATCAATAGTTGAGGCCAATTTAATCTCTGGGATTCTTCTGTCAATAAATGAGCCTGGTCAACAGAGGTCAATATGCAAAGACAATCTAAACACCTTCAAAGTACCTCACTAAGATGTCCTTCTCCAAGTATTAGCTGCTTGACAATTTGGGCCCATAGTCAATAGGTGAATCACAGTCATCTATCCACCCAGCCTGTCTGTCATTTTCTCTTTTCTAGCCTGAGTTTTCCCTCCTCCTAACTAAGCTCTATCCTCCTGCTCTGCCTAAAATCCGAGGTCACAGATTTAGCTCCGTGATCTCTAACCTTTACGCACCTCACCCCGTTTCTGTTTTGACCACTGGAACTGTGATTGTCTCTCCAGAAAATGCCATTTTGTCTCCACCACTGTTCGCTTTAAGAGCTCATTTGAAGGTGTGCGCTGGCAGAAACAAAAGTCCTGTATGCTTTTATGCAGTCATCACAGTCAGCCAAGCCTGTAATCCTCAGAGGTCCGATAATGACATAGCCCCTGCATTTATTACATGGAGGAGAGGAGAGAGGGAAAACGCTGACTTTGAACAAATGAACACTCTGACCTTTATGCAATAAATATGACATGGGCCGCATAAAAAGACAAGATATCTTCCTCCTGAATGGAAGTCAACATGGATTCTGCTCCCTTGCCTCTTGCTCTCTGTATCCATTTCTTTCTTCCCTCTCACTTACTTTCTTTCTAGCTGTTTTTTCTCACTTCCCTTTTCCGGTTATCACTTTAACAAATGATGAGACAGTTTTCACTTTAATATTACAATCTATGTACCAGACACACATTTGTTAAGCTATCAATTCATGCTGTTTTAGCATTGTATATACTGTAAATTGCAAAATGGTTTGCATGATCAGTATTCTAATTTTCATGCATCATTAGATTCATAAGGTTTATCACGGGTGGGTAGTATCTAGCAATGAAAGCAATAAAAATATTCTTTATCTGTGCCGGGGAAAGACAGTTTTACCAGTGAGAATCAACCTTTCACAGTGTCTTTTGTAATCTCAGTGTGATCCCAATTGAGCATCTCGATTGTCTTCTTTTGTCACCTCAGACCGCTTCCCTGACAGTAAAGGATTTATGGTTATTTCCTCCATGCAGCCTGTCCATCTGTGGCTCTATCTTCATATGGCCTTGAGAATACGATTCAATTTATTAAGGCAAAGCAATGGACTCATTACTTTAAAAAGGTGGCAAGAGAGAGAGAGTGAGAGAGGGAAAGAAGTGACACACTGAATTGGTTATTAATGGAAAGGCACAGCCATAGGGCAGTTGAAATTTAATGATATCCTACAAGAAAATATGAGGGTGTCACTCTCCAAAAAGTCATGCTAAATGTCAACATTTTAAGGTCTCGGCGCTAATTTTATGCCTGTGCACAGTAATGTTTTGGAGAGCATTTAGGAAACACGGCCCAGTGGCCAGCCTGATTATCCCGCTCACCTTCTCTCCTCTCTCCAAATGGGTTTGTGCAGCAAGCGATTTCATCTCTAAGTGAAAGGAACATTAGGGAGGGGAGAAAGAGAGAGCGATAGAGGAAAACACGCGGTTTGATTTTCATGCTGTGATAAGAGAGTGGGAGCCAAATGTTACCTGTTAATCTAGCCCAAACCGACCGGGGCTCTTGACTTTGTCCCCCAGCAGGGATGGGGCAAACACTCATTTTCCTCTCTCCGTGATGAAAAGGAAATTAGCTTAAATGTGATGAGGGCACATTAGTGTGTGTGCTGTGTATGTGTGTGTAATGAGTGTGTATGAGGTTTTTTTTGTTTGTTTTGTCTTTGTATGCATGCATACATGCACATGTGTTTTCTTTCTTCCTTGTGTATACAGTGCATTACACGCACACATGCACAACATATGCAATTGATAGTCATTCTTAAGGAATTTGTCTTGTATGGATCATCACACACATTCCCACAGTATGTCTGCAAGTTCTTACTTACTTCAAGGAAAGTGTGGCTGCAAAGCAACGCTGCCAGTAGTGGGATTATGTTGTATCATGTACAACATTTCTGTCTGGGTAAAAGATTTTGAGTCTTTGTTGAAAAGCAAGAGAAGCAAAATAATATCGACATTAAAATACTCCTTCCTCATGCTCCAGTAATAGTTGATAACTATCATAGAGGTTGAATTTATTTTGTCTGACAGGCCCTTTAAAGTGCAGACATCATTTGCAAGATAAGCCAGGCTCATGTTTTTTTAAAGTGCTCAAATTGCATGCAACTACTTTTTTGCCGAGCTCTGCATCACTGCATTTGTACGAGAAGACAGATATTTCCCTTGACAAGATTTTCCAAATCCAGCGCTTTAAGTGCAGGTGGAATAATGCTGTGTTAGCTGCTAATGGCTGTCCGAGAGGTCATAACTACTCCATTTGAAGGAGGCTGGTTTCTCTGCAGCCCTGGCAGGTCAAATCAAATGTAATTGTGCAGTGAAAAGCAGTGCCTTGCTTTGTGTTGGCCGCGCTGACAACCTCCAGGTTTAGCATTCACTTCTCCTGCTGGGAGGAACACAGGTTTGCAAGGACAAAGGCTTCACCTGTCAATATATCACACTGACTGGCCAGCCAAATGCACCTCTCCTCTCGCTCTCTCTTTCCCTCTCTCTCCTATCTCTCTCCCTCTCTGTCAGTCTTTCATTCTCCGCACACCCATTCTATTCCAGCCTCCTCTTCCTCAGACTGTGCCTCACCTATCTGTCCATCCATCTTCTGTCTTCAACCATCTATCTCTCATTCCTGGCATCTTTCTTGTCCTCTTTCTTTCGCTTTGTGTGTCTTCCTCTCCTCCCTCTTGCACTGCCTTCATGTGAGGACTCAGCTGAAATGTCCTGAGGGACCCAGTTTCAAACACAGGAACCAGAAACATATGGCACATTTTCAACTCCCAAGGTCAATTACAGCTATTTATCCAGAGATTGCAGCTAAATTTCCCAAGGTTTCTTCTAGATTTACCACAGATTGCAATGTGTGTCTGTCACATTTTAAATCAGGCCAGTTTCCTCTGCTTCTCCCCACTCCCTGCGACTTTCCATCAAATATTTCAAAGGCTTTCAAGTGGGTTTTAGACATGTTTTATCTCTGGTTATCATATGCCCCATCTCTTTTTGCCTCAGCATTGCTAGGTCCAAGTGCCGCTTGCAACACAAATCTAATAACATGTAAATTGGAGATAAGCCCAGATCCCTCCAAGTGATATTTTTTACATTCATAGTTTGTCAAGTCAATTCCTAGGCCCCTGTTTTAGCAGCACAACACATGAGGAGTGAGAAAATTAACTGGATAGGTGATTCATCATTGCTAGCACACTGTCAAGGACTCCCTCTGCAGCTATTGAGAGCAGGGTGGAGGAGGAGGATGGAGAGAGGAGGGGGGCGTTGTTTTAAATTATGGCATTTCATTCAGAATGCATTGTATTTACAGCGTCCCATTTTTATTTGTGGCTCCTATTATCCGCCGAAACAGTTGTGCATGAAATGTTATTTGTGACAGGGGTGACCTGCGAGTGTTTTTCTACACAGTATTTCATAGTTGGGGCCTTAACTGTACCTTTACCGTACGGTAAGCACAAGAGGCTGTCACAGCTGCTGTTGGCAGCCTAGCTAGTGGAGAAATATCACCTGGAAACAGAGTACTCCATTCCACCGGCCCCCATCACTCCAACGCCTGTCGCTGTAATTAAGTTGAAGTCAATGATTCTGGAGCGATGGTGAGAAATAAACATGCAAACACATGCCAGCATTTGCAGCCAGGCAGTGGGAAAAAGAGGGGGGAGCTGGGGGGCAATAACATTAGAAACACAGAAACCACAGATCTTGATCACTTTCCTCAGGAATTTACATTTGAGTTTTATTAAGCCACTTTTGATTGTATTGATTGAATTAGTTACTTATTAGCCTTGCATTACTTTTCTTTTGAAAATGCCAGCATTTATGTGTAGCTCCTGGTGGAAATGTTATCTGACAAGGGGTGCTGTAGTTGGAGTCTGTCGAACAAAACACGCTGTTTGCTTTTCCCAGAGCATGACAGGTTGTTTCCCCTGCAACAAAGCCATCAAATATTCTGTGTGATCCAACATTGTGTTGGAGGGGAGGCCTGCTGAGTGGGAAGCCGGAGTTTGTTAAAGCAATGATTTATGATTAATGCCAACACTAAATAAGGGACAAAGTGCCTACAGTACAAATCAATTACAAAGCTACAACAGCAGACCTTTCCCTGAGGTCTACTAACGTCTCTAGTTGTTATGGTGATTTTATTGGAGGTGGGTGATGCATGCATATAATGCATGCAATACATCTACATCAACCTGAGCTGGAGCCAACTGTAATGCTTTTGATCTTTGATTAGTTATTTTATTGAGATAAAATGGGACTTTCATGTTGTGCCACTGTGTAAGGAGAGTGTATTTTGTATCTCCACCCAGACGCCCACCTCAAAAAGCAGACAGGACTGCACCAAACAAAACAAATTACTGCAGGAGTGGCTTCTTAAAAGTAGGCAATTCATTATTTTTATGAAGTCAAATTATAAACAAATTTTAATCCATTAGGCAACCATCCATTCTAATTAATCAACAGGAGTGAACTCCATCTGAAAAAGGAGAAAGGTTGTTTACTCTCTCCACGGACCAGCGGTGCATATTTCACCATCTTCCCCTCTCAGAAAAAAATCATTCTCCAAATTACAAACCTAAACTGTGAATCCTAACACTCGACTTTTGGCTCATAGATGTTTCCAGGGCATTTGCAGATGCTTGAAATAATCTCCAATGTTTTTGCTCAATCTGCTCTGAGGATGGGTGAAATAAATACTTTAAACTAATTAATGTAAGACCAGCTGTTCCCAGCACTTGGCTGGCGTTGGTGAATATTGATGGGAGGGAGAGGCAGGGCTGTTCAGCTCCACTCGCTGTTTGTACAAGATTCAGTCTGCCACATAAACAGATATGAATACTGGATGAGTGCGGAGAGGTGCTGTGCACAACACAGGCAGGGTTCCACATTACAAATAAAACTTCCCCCCTTTCATTAAATTAACAATTAAAGAGCTGATGGTACAGACTTCCTGCCGAGACCTTTTTAGAACAGAAGTGTTTAATAAACTGTCTCTCTGCAAGTCCGTACCACTCTCAAATTGATAGCTAAAAGCTCATTGGACAAAAACATGTGTCACATCTGAGGCGGCAACATACAACAATTTCTGGCATACAGCTACAGTTTGACCAGGCTTTATCTGTGTCTGTTGGTTTGCCTCTTGCATTCTCTCCCTCCCTGTGCTGCTCCTCTTTCCTCCGCTGAGGCCTGGTGGAGAGGCTGGACAGCAGATGGCAGGGCCCTACCCCTCTGCCGGTGATGAATGGTGGATGATGTCATCTTGGGTTTGACAGGCACCCGTGCGTGCTTACACAAAGGAAGCCCAAGTCTCTGGGGTCGAACTTCAGGCCTGCTTCTGATTTTGGAGTCCACATGACATCTCTTAAATGGGGGGAGCTGGATTTATGTCCCGGTTGATATTGTTTAACCCCACACTCAGGCCTTGAGAAGGAGAAATGCGAAGGATTCTCCAACTACACTTCTGACAGGGTTCAATTTCAGTCAGGGTCAATATGTATAGCCATAAATTCTATGTTGTACATGTAAAAGTTAGAGACTTTCCATGTAAAATTACTCAATTTCATGTGTTTTTTTTTCCCCATTTGCAGAAGACAACCCAATGTGCACCCCGACAGCAAGAGATAGCTATGAGAGGTTGTCTTTGGCCGGACAAGCTCTCCCTCCTGGCTTTCCCTCACCTTTTCTCTTCCCAGATGGCTTGTCGTCAATAGAGACTCTCCTCACCAACATACAGGTATTGACCACTGACTAGGACTGAATAATTAATTACAGAAACTACCATTTTTAGATGAAGATAAAGAGTGTCACCGAAGCATTGTGTTGCTAAATAGGTGATCTGGCCACTGAAACGTATTCTTTATTCTTTTTCAGTGAAAATAAATAGCAAAAAAGCTCTGTCTGTCAAAATGTGCACAATGTATTTTTGTGCGCAATATACCTTCACATAGACATTTTTCTGGTTAGAGGGCTTCCATTTTTATTGTACCACATGGAGATGAATATGTCTCAATTATCTGCTGAAAAAGGTCAATTTTGGTTTTATGATCTGATGTCTGCATGCATGTAGTTCACATCCGCATACCTGATAGCTTGAAAGCATTACAACCAATTTACATGCATTCATATTTTCATCCAGTCAACTTGTGGGATAGGTGATGCTACTGATTATAACAACCAACTGCTATTTGGTGATGTTATATTTTAGTGGATATCTTGCATCACACCAACTCAATTTTATCACAATATACACATTCTACACATTCCAAAATGTTACAAATTTTGGGAAAGTAATCTACTTGCATAGTATCACCCATGGGTTCTCAATCAAAACAATAATAATGGGAATATGGGATTGTGGGAGTTGTTGTTTTCACCACCATTGTAAATGAAAGTCCAACAGATGAAGTCACATTTCTAGAAAAAAGAAAGTGTTATTCACATTAATGCAATAGTGCCAAGGTAGAAACATCTGACACAATGTATGCACACAAGTCTACAAAATATACACTTGTAACATAGGTTCAGTTATTTTTAGACATTTTGATGGGGAAATCTCGTACCCTACCATTGTTCTTTCTTGATTTTTCTTCTTTTCAACATTGTACGTTAATACTGAAGACATCCAAACTGTGAAAGAACATGCTTGGAATTATGTGGTAGTAACAACCTCGAACATGATTTATATTTTAGACTGTGCAAAGTAGCCACATTTAGCGCTGATGACATCTTTGTACACTCATGGCATTCTCTTATCAGATTCACAAGGTAGTCGCACAGAATGGTTTTCAAGTCTTGTCAAGAGTTAATTTGTGTAATTTCTTGTCTTAATGTGCTTTGGATCATCAGTTGTCTTGTGCAGAGGAAGGATGGGTACATATTCAATAGCCCTATTAGTGCCTCTACAACTACTGTACACGTCAATGTTATGGACAAAGTTAAGTAAGGAGAAAACAGAGTCCATTATTACTTTAAGAAGTAAAGGTCAGCCAGTCTGGAAAATCTCAAGAACTTTGAATGTGTCCCTAAGTGCAGTTGCTAAAACCATCAAACACTATGATGAAACTGGCTCTCATGAGGACTGTCTCAGGAAAGGAAGACTGGAGCTACCACTGTTTATTAGAATTAACAACCTCTGAAATCATTAATATAAAGAACCATAGCAAGTTTCAAGTGAAATGGTTCTAAACTTTGAAGCTGTCACGTTGACACATCATGGATGCTGATCATGAAATCAAATATCTGCCTTTTGTGGAAGATGATAATTAAGAACGATGACAATATCACACCTGACAAACAGTCTGAAAAAGGACATTAGAACTATATATATATATATATATATATATATATCACTTTATAAAATACATTTATCGCAATAAAGATGTTTTTATTAATTACCCGCCTCTGTCTACTACATACTACCAGTCAAAACTCTGGAAACACCCTGTGATGGTTGTTGATGACTCTACATCCTGTTACACCTGCTTGTAATAAGAGAAGCTGTTATTTGGTGGGGACATATTTCCAAGTGAACAACTTCTGGTTCTAATTTCTACTGAAATGTCAAATATTTACAGTAGCATTTAACTTTATTTCCGTAATGGCTTCCATTGTGCTTGTTTTATTTATTTTGATGTAATATTTGTAATATATACAAAGAAACAAAAAACATGTGAATGACAAATTCAGAACAAACATATAACATATAAACACATAACTTATTGCATCTTTTATGTAATTCTTTGTCTTTTTTGTGTCAACTGCATCATTTTGGTATTTTGGCATCTTTTAAATCATATACCGGTACCTCTTTTTGCTTTTTTATGCCATTTTTATAGTTTGCATCATTGCCTATTCTGTTGCTTATGTTGTTCAATTTTGGTGGTTATTTTGTTCATTCTAGCAATGTACTTGTTCAATTTTGTTGATTGCACTGTTCATTTTTGTTTACTTACTTGATTATTTTTCATTATTTTGCTTACTTTGCTCATTTGTTGGTTATATGGTTGATTTTGTTAATGTACTTTTTTTTGTTCATTTTGTCATTTATTTTGTTTTTTTTATTCATTTTGTGATCTGTTTTGTTCATTTGTTGGTTATACTGTATGGTTCATTTTTGTTAATTTACTTGACCTTTTGGTTTATTTTTCTCATTTCTTTGTTTATTTAGAACATTTCTTTATAAATTTTGTTAATTTGTTGATTATGTTGGTAATTTTTGGTGATTATTTTGCTAAGTTTGAGCTTATTTTGGTGCTTATTTTTTCACGTCGTCGTTCATTTTACACCTACTTACTTAGCACAAATGTATCTAAGTAAGAGTAAAATGTATTTCACAACTATTCTCAGAAGTATGTTTTTGTGAAAAACTACTCAAGTACATGTAACAGTGTAAATGTCCATAGGCATGGCAACACAATACCTATGTTAGACATTTTGAAATGCAGTTTGCAAAGAGACTAAATACACTATACATGGGTTTTAAAAGCAAATGCCATTTTATCATAATTTTGTAGGTAAACTCTGTTACTTATGGACCTTACAACTTGTCTTTTTTCAGTATGTTTTACATGCACTTTCTGTAGGGACTGTGGATGCACCCAGTCTGTAAATCGGCATACCTTTACATCACCTCAAGTGTCATTTAGGCTTCAGTGCAAACACCTTCAGTCAGAAAGATGAATGTATTTGCCTTCTGTCTGAGTGTAATGATGTGTGCACACCGCTGCCCTTCTCATCGTACTTGTACCATTGGCATCAGAGTCCTGCTTCTCCTTTTGGCTCCGTGTGATAATTAGAAAGCCACAAGTAAACCCATCGTAAGCTCCCAACACTCCACTAAGTCATCTTTGATAATGATCTTCGTGTTGAATATTTATATACAAATCAACAAAATGAAACCAAGCAGAAAATTAAGATAAAGCAACTTAGAATAAATTGGGGTCAGAAGACTCAACAATTAGTAAGATATAGCCGAGCGCATTTGATATAATTGCGTGTGGACGGGGAATAATTGTGATGAAAATAGACTCAGTACTGTACGGCTTTCATGTGAGATCGCAACGTCTCTCAATTCATGACTGTATGGAGTATATTTAGAATGGCAGTAATGCAACAGATACATGATGAGAAACTTGACATTCATATTATTCATTCCTGCTGAGCTGTGTGAGGAGCTTGAAAATGTGCCACGCTGTATATCGCGTATATTTATCATAATCCAGTAGTCAATCATGAAGCTGTAAGAAAAGCATGAAACATAAAGACATTAGGACTCGCTCTCCAAAGTGAAGATGTGACTTTACCCATACAAATATTTTACTCTGTGCTTACACCAGGGACTATATCATTAAATAGTTTCCTAGTGAAAAGAAAAAATCTCTTAGCAGTATGGCTACAGTCAATGAATCTCCCCGTAAAGTAAAAAAAAAACGTATGAGTAAAGTTTTAAATTAATTCATGAAGTGTCTCAACCCTTAAAAAGCTTCTAAAGTGAAAAAGTGAGGAGGACTTTTAAGAGCCTTTATGAGAAAACTGAGGAAACACAAAGACACTGAATTATGACAGTTAAAGAAAACTGAGACAAAACTGAATCTAGCTGTGAAAAAGCATTAATTGAAATTTGCAAAGCTGAAAAACAAAAAGAACTAAATAAAAACTACAGTGAACTTTAACAGCCATCGTGATGTCTTCCAGTGCTAATGGTTTATGTTGAATATGGCTACTTCCACACAATATGAATGGTTAAAAGTCACTGCTGCCGTTCAGTCTTCCATCCCTCTTAAGGGAGTCATACTGTAAGAAATAGCATGTTACATGTTTCTTTGTTGTACTAAAACGTCTGTGTGGCTCTAAAAACAACGTAAAACATCACAATTCTCACTCAAAATAGGAAAAACACACTTTTCAGACAAATGGTCCTGAAAAAGCTGTTTGGATTTCTGAATACCTGTGATGCCACAAATATATAATCACTGTCCTCAGTCAGCCATCCAGGACCACTGGACTACCAAAGTTATCACAAAATCCTAGGATAATGTGGCAGGGAGTCCACATGATGGGATCCATGGCACAGACGGGAAAGGGGTGCAGTCAACAGAAGCTCATTTTGCATATAGAGACACTGAAACAATCCATTTGATTCAGGGCTGAAAACCAGGTGTATATGTGCATGTAGAACAAAGGAATTCTGTGGTGTTTTGAGTTTAATTGTAAAATACACATTGTTGGGATGTGAAAATTACAGTAAATGAATTTGTCAACAATGGGTACAGTGTGTCTCTGTTAACAGACTTAAATTAAGTAAATATATACAGTACAATTAGTCAAATCCTGAAAATGCTCCTTATACAAAACAAAACTGAAATTATAATCTAAACTGAAAGACTTTTGAAGACTGTTGATGTTTAAATGAAGTCATGGTGTAAAGTAATAAACATGAACTTGTTTGGTACTGCCAGTCCTGAGAAATCCACTCAATAAGATGGACAGTACGGAGAACAGGCTTGAATTTAATGACATCCCAATACACCATGCACTTCTACGTTCATTGTTTACATTGATACTCATGTAGTCACAGAGTAATCACATGAATGAGTCGCAGGGTGCGTCTGTGGCTGCATCACGGCCACGCATATAAATGTCCTTTTCACACAGCAATGTTTCAAACTGTAATGGATGTTCTGGATGTTCACTTTCTTCATGAAATCATGGAAATCCTTCAGTGTTAGATCATAAACTGAGTTGTCAGTCAAAATGTACAGTGGTCCCTCGTTTATCGTGCGGGTTACGTTCTAAAAATAACCCGCGATAGGCGAAATCCATGAAGTAGATTGCTATGGAAAAACTGTTTTCAGGCCCAAACATTTGTTTGAGAAACAAAAAAAAAAATGCTTTCCTACAAAAAAACCACGATGGCCTCCAGAAACAACAAATTTAATTTCAACCATCACCCTACGAAGCTGGACACTCAAGAAAC
>JAQQAE010000952.1:0-28303 GCA_029823295.1 Pseudamia nigra
GGACTCCCTGCTCAAGCTGCTGCCCCCGCGACCCGACCCCACGGATAAGCGGTAGAAGATGGATGGATGGATGGAAACAGTAAAGACAAAAGGTCAGTCTGTCTGAAAAACGTCAACAATTTTGAATGTGTCCCCAAGTGCAGTCGACAAAACAATCAAACACCAGGATGAAACTCTGAAGAAAATAACCAGACTCAGAAACCCTCAATTCACAACATGTTTGATGGGTTTGGCGACGCATTCAGAGTTCTTCACATTTTTCAGATTGAAAGACCTTCATTTCTTAAGCTTAAGCTCTTAAGAGTGTTTTTTGACATTTGTGCAGTAGTTGTAGTGGCACTAATCGGGCTCCTGCCTCTGTGGCCACCGTTCCTCTGCACAAGGCAACTGACGGTGACTACATAATGAATCTGACGAGTGTGCAAAGCCGTCATCGAAGCTAAATGTGTCCACTGTGGACAATCTAAGACATTAAAGATTTTCTGGGTTGCGCTCAAAGCGTTGCCACGGTAATTCATCTTGTTCCTTCCTGTGTTTTCCAGATGAGCACGTTACCACAGAGAAGCCGCGGCTGCTCGATGCCCGTTTCCTTCCTGCAGGAGAAGATGGAGGAGCTGCATCTCTACAAAGACAAGAGCCGAGAGCCGGACTGAACACGACGCCGCCTGCAACAACAACTCACCACAGGGACTCAACATACAGATACCACCATGTCCAAGTGAACCTTGTGACTGGTGTCGAACTGATTCGCTGATTCAAAGTGCCAGCAATGATGAACGGACTCCTTTGTGTTTCTCGTTTGGTTGTAATGACGTGTTTTTCATCGTATGTTCTTGTGCCTTATTAGTGTGGCTTACTGTTTAGGTTTCAGACCCCAACATTCCTCACTGTAAGTTACGGACATTTCACTCAGTCCCATGGTTCTTCGGTGCTACGCAATCATAAAATCATCTATGACAACCTAAGACGGACTGGTTCCGTAGTGTACTTACAGAGTATTATGCATTATGCAAAATATACCCAGTGTAGGAAATGAACACTATCTGCACTCTGTATATGACAACACTGCGGTCACATTTGGAACACAAAACAGCCATTACTTGTGATGTGAATATATATACTAGAGCTGCCATTTATTTTGATGTGAAACAACTCCGTGGACATCATGTCTCAGCATGTGATACACGCCATCATCACATGGCTGTAGTCCTTCGGGGGGCCTGTGGGGGGCGTGCACTCTGAAAGGAGAGAGACGGAGACAGGAGGGTGGGCGAAGAAGCTGAGGGAGGATAGGAGCAGAGTCGACTCGGATACAAACTGCCCTCCAGGACCACTAGAGCCTTCAGGATCATTCTACATGACGGTATCCATGGCACTGACAGAAAAGGGTGTGGTCAGCAGTCACTCATTTACATTTGAACCAGCAGACGCTGAAGTAACCCGTATGGAAAGGGTCTGAAAATGTGGACTTTACACAAGACTCACTGGGGACTGTGGTGGACAGGTGCACACTGAAGAAGTTGTAGGACATCGTGGACAATCCAGACCATCCTCTTCACCTCATTGTCCCCAGAGAGGAGCAGCTGCAGTGGACGACGAACATCGATATGCCGCAGGACTGAACGTTACAGGAGATCCTTCATCCCCACCGACATCAGACTAATGGAGACTGAAGACATCTCAATGATTTCATCTTTCTTACCAAATAATTTCAAATGAATAAAGGTCTTTCAATTCAATTCCCCTCTGATGGTTGGAACTCTACCGTGCAAACAGAAAGCCCTGTATAAACCAGATCCAGAAATGCCGGCTTTTTCAAGATGGACTGGGGTGAAGAGGAAAGCCATGGAATTCTGTTGGAAATCATGGCTGCTGTACCATCAGGCAAAAGAGGAGAGGGACCATCAAGCTTGTTATGGACAGTCAAAAGCCAGCACCTGTGATGTGTGGGGCTGCAGTCGTGCACGTTGCATGGGTAACCTGTACATTTGTGATGCCAACTTTGATTTAGAACAATATCCACAGGTTTTGGAGCAACATATGTTGCCTTTTTCAGGGAAAATCTTGTTTATTTCATCCAGACAACACCAAACCACATTGTGCATGTATTCCAACTGAATTCAATGTAGAGTCCAGGTGCTAAACTGGCCTGATGTAGTCCCGACTTGTCACCTATTGAAAATGTTGTGCATGTTACAAAGCAAGAGCCTGAACTGTTGTTAGGGTGAAATCTGACATCAAGCAAGAATGGGGAAATATTCCACTGTCAGTGACATGATTCATCGGTTTCCAAATGTCACAAAGTGTTGGTAAAAGAAGAGGTGATGCAACAGACCATGACCATGACTTGACTTTTTGAAATGTGTTGCTTTCATCAGATTCAAAAAAAAGAGTGTGCAATTTTCAAAAGGAAATTAAAATTTCTCAGTTTTGGCATTTGATGTTGTCCTGGTGCTGTTTTCAATCAAATGTGGAGTTTCAGGGTTTGGGAGAATCATCACATTTTGTTTCTCTTTGTTTTTCACCACAGTGATTTTAGACAGAGGGTTATATTTGATGGTGACGTCATCCTTAATAGCATTTTCACAGTATAGATCTAATTTTTATGGATTTCATCTATTAATATTGTTCATTTTGTTCTTTGTCTCTTACTGGTTCATACCTGACAAATGGGCAGAGGCCAATGAGCCGTCGTCACAGTGGTGCAATTAATGATTTCAAACGCACACAGGAGACACACAGGTCCTCAGGCTGAAATACAGAGTTAGTGAAAGGTCTGAAACACAAAGCAGAAACACTTTTCAAAAAAACTCAGTCAATTACCACTCAGAGACCTGACAACACAGTGACAAAGCGATGACTGTCAGCAGCTTATATAGGGTGAGGTTTTCAGCTGAGTGGCTGATTAGAGATGCAGAGCAACCAGAGATGGAGACGACATGGACCGGTGTGGAGTCTCCAGCTCCAGACCTGAACGCACACGCTGACAGACAGGGCAGCAGAAACACAGAAAACAAGAGAGACAAATGCCACCAGGATTCAGTGGATCCTGACAGAAACTATCAATGGCAACATAATGCACTTAATAAAGCTGTTCCACCCTGAAATCTAGAAATGTTCCATGGCCTGTATTTCCTTCTTGGGGGGAGGAGGTCAAGAGTATTCAACCTTTGCCACAAACAGCAGAGAACACTGCAGCTTTTCATTCCAACCAGTCTCTGGTAGCAGGCGATTTCATTAAATTCCTTGCCATTGATTGCTCTTCAGTGAAAACACCTGCTTGAGTGAGTGTCTCAGTCCCTCGTGGCAATAGTTGAATACCCCCGAAGCAGGAGATGGGTCCCTGATGAACCAGAGGGATTGACAGCAGGACTGGATAGAATAAATGTGAGTGGCGATGATTTTCAAAGCCTTCCCAGTCGTTATGATCTGCTGCTCTGTCTTCATGCTGCTGCTGAATTAGGTATTAAATGTCTTGTCTCCGTAGTGTATTCAAACATAGGTTGAAAACAATTTGTAAATCAATGTATTCCGTTTTAATGTCCAAACTTCCATTAGAATTGGAGTCATGTAATATAGCTACTTTATTTCATTTTTAATTTCTAAAATATTTGAAGTTTTAAATAAACTAACATTTTTAATATTGTACTTTTTAAAATTACATTTTTGTTACTTTCTGTGAAGCATTACGGTTAAAAGACCAGTTGAAATCTGTTTACTGAACCAACAGCACCACCTAGTGGCCAATTTGATCACTTTATTCATTTTTTTATTACGCTTGAGGCGCCATCTACAGGTGGAAAAAACAAATCTGACCACAACCTTTTTTTTTTCCCCCACAGACGATGTCCATGTATGCTTGTTTTTTCCAGAAACAAAATAGATCAGACACCTGCAGTATATTTTTTTGTTAAGTCCATTCTCTTCACCAAATCAACAAAACAGGATTTCTTCATTTTCTTTTAAATGGTGCTGCTCCACAAAGAAGCATGAGGATATTTTATCTTCTTGTCTTGTTAGTTTCACAAAATTTGGGCCCAGGGGAGATACTAAATTTACCCCCAGGATGTTTCAATGATAAAGCTCAGGAAGCACTGTGACTTCAGATCCAAACCAGATAGTATCACATCCTTCGTTTTGGGAATTTAGGGGTTTCGATTTTATTTATTATCCTCCGTTTTGTCATATTTAAGACATCCTGGTGTTTATTTCCTACCCTGGGTGATATTCTGATTTCAGTTGCAGTATATTTTTAACTTCTATTTGACCATTTGCCCATTTCAGTCTTACTGAAGAAAAATAGACCAATGTAGGATGAATTGTGAGATATGTGTTATGTTTGAATTCTGGAAAAAAGGATCTGAACATCCACTGGAGTATACAATTGTATTTATTGTAGAAAGACAAGACAGTTTGGATAACTGGTCAATCTGATTTTCATTTTCAGGTAGAAAAAAAAATGGGTTTGACAGGTTTCAACTACTGGACTCAAAACAGCAATCACCAAGAATTTTCTTTTAAAAAATGCACATACAACTACTCAACAAGAGTGGCAAAATAGTCTCCTCAAATGTCGAATTAAATACTACAGTGTCAACACCTATAAAAAAAAAAAAAGAAAAAAAAAGAAAAAAAGCTCCATGTCAGGATTCTACTTGAAGTAAATAAAATGTGCTCACTCAGTAACTGAAAAATAATGGACAGAAGGAGGGTAATGAAGATAAAAAGCATGCATTTGTTCTGTTAAGCTTCTCAAAACAAGCAAATGGTTTAAGCTTTACTGTATATTTTCTGTCTTGTTGCTTTTCCTCACACTATGCATCCTAGAAATATACATCTTCCACCTGTAGAAATGTGGAATCTGCAGCCCAGACGCCCACATTTAATGCGTAATAGATAACATTCATTAAATGTTTGAAACCTATCGTCTACCACCTCACAATCACTGCTTAGATTAAGACTTCATTCAGTAAAAAAACCAAAACAAAATGAGACATTGATGTCTATACAGTCTGTGTACATTTATGGGTGAGGAATAAAGGTGACCATGTTAAACTGGACAGACACGTGATTTTAAGTGGGACTGTACAAAAGTGATCAGATGTCGGGACACGGGTGGATGCAGGCAGTGGAGGGGGAAGCTACTGGGAGCCAGAAGACGAGCCCTGGCTGCCCTGTCCAGGGTAGCTGCCGTACTGGCTGTAGTACTGGTTCCACTGGTTCTGGTTCTGGTAGTACTGCTGCCACTGCTGAGCGTACTGTGGTAAAATAAAAGAAGAAACAAGTCTTTTCTTAAAATCATTTCCCGGAACATTTTTAGCTGCTACAGTATGACAGACAAGTTGTTACCCCACAAACTAATCCATCCTCCTGATGTACCACGTTCACAATCGCAGACAAATACTAGCAACATGTCTCTGGGGCAAAAAAAAAAAAAAAAACTACTTAAAATTAATTAAAATAATCAAGGAAGTGAATTAAAAAAAATGACCAAAATAACATATGTAACAAAAATAACTAATCAAGTCAGTCAAAAATGAACAAAAAACAGTAATTGAAACAAAAAGAGCAAAAATGATCAAACCATAATCACATAATAAAATTTCAGCTCTAAACCGTAGTCAGTGTAACGAGTTTTCTAGCTGGGAGGTGTCCACTGTCGCTAGTATGTCGTTACCTGCTGATATTGCTGGTTGTAGCTCTGCTGCTGCTGCTGCTGTTGAGGCTGCTGTGGCTGTTGCTGTGGCTGTTGCTGGTGGTGGTTGTACGTCTGTCCAGTGGCAGGTGTCTGGCTGTAGCTCTGGCTGTAGCCTGGGTACTGACTGTAGTTGCTGTAGTAATTCTGGTTGTAGCTGCCCTGGTTGTAGCCGGGAGTGTAGCTCTGGCTGTAACCCTGTGGATGGAGAAACAGTCCGTTCAGTCTGGGATGTTTTTACTACCCTTTCAAAAGGGTGGGTGCATTAAATAAAACAATAAAAACAGAAGTCAAGACAGCGGCAACAGCTGCACTATTAGCATGATGTGCAAGTACACATTTGCAGGGCGTCTACATGCATCAAACATAGATTTAACTTAGCAAAATATGTGAAAATTAATTTTTAAGAAGAGTTTGGACAAATCATCCTATGCTGCTGCTGCAAAAAATGTAAAGTTGCTACGTGTAACGGTGTGGGAAATGGTTATTTTGAGTGAAGTTGATCCACATTTTGCCAACAGACAAATGCACAAAGACGAGCTATGAGTTCAGTTATAGCTGTAGTGTTTTAAAAAATGTGGATGTTAATACAGAGAGGCTTGACGAACAATTTTAAACATGGAAAATGACTTTAAATCAAAGGTTGCTGGCAATTACAACTTTGCAATTCAAATCACAGACTAAATTATATTTAAAGTCTTGTATCTATAAATTTGAATTTCAGACAGTTCAAGAGTTCTGGTGTGATAGATATCCTGGTTTATAGCAACTACTACAAACAAGCACAAAGTGACATATTGATTTTTCGAGGGGGGGGGGGGTCTAATCACATCTTAAGTTACTGTAGTAGATTTAACGGTATCATGTGTACAGTGTTGTACTGCATTGGCCCTGTGAAGTACCTGGTTGTATCCGCCCTTGTTGTAAGGAGCTGGTCGGTTGTAGCTTGCGCTGGAGGGAGGATTGCGGTTGTATCCGCTCCGTGCATCGGCGCCTCCATCGCGGTAGTTGTTGCCCCATCGGTTCTGGTTATAGCCACCTCGATTGTAGCCTGTCAGACAAAAAGTGCTGAGTCAGCGTGTTTTTACCAACATGCTGGGTCATGTTTGTGCCTCATGTATTGAACAATCAAATAACAATACAAGTGTGTGTAAAACCAGGTCCTCACCCCCTCTGTATCCACTGCCTCCGTCTCCGGGGCGGCTCTGGTAACCACCACGGGATCCATCACGATTGTCATACCGTTGGAAGTTACCACCACCACCACCACCACGGCCACGGAACCCGCCCTGCCTGTTGTCAAAGCGCTTGTCAGGGGGTGGGCCTGCCTTGCGGCCCTCCTCATTGTACTGCTTCAGCAGCTTTTCAGCCTCGTCACGCTGCAGCTCAGTGAACGCCACATCCTCCAGGAAGTCGCAAACATCAGGGAGAGTAAAGTTGGCTTGGAGAGTGACAGAAGTGACCACAGGAGGAGAGGACAGAGAAACCAGTCCATCCAGCCAAGAGATGGATGGAAAAGAGAAAAAAGAGAGGGGGGGAGGGGGTTGTAGTGAAGACCAGAGCAGTCACACCACCAGAAGACAAAATAAAATATAATTACTACCATACAAAAGCAGCTGAAATCAGAGATACTAAGTAGATGAAAGCAGATGGCAGGGTAAAAAAGGGACAAACATTACCTCCAGGGAAACATGGAGGGAACATTTGTTAAAGTAGACACAGGAGAGGGGGCTTCAGTAGAGGTGGGGAGGGGGACAAAAAGGACAACTAGAAGATTGGTGAGAAGAGGAAACAGCACTGCAAACCAAGGGCTGCTGATGTAAAGTTGGTACAAATTAACTCCCAACAACTGTAAGAACATTGTGATTTGAGAGGGAAAAAAATCCATTTGAGCCAATTGTTTCCACTGACCTCAGCCACGTCCCAGTCTCAGTTTGCAGTGCATTAGAAATAAGCTGTATGGCGAGTGGCAGATACAGGGTAAAAAAATAACGAACAATCAAATTCATGTAGACTAGTTTAAAAATGTCCAGGTCTGATATCTGGCCAAAGGCTATGATGGGGGGTAGGGGGAGGGAGCATCTTCCAAGTTTGATTTTAGAGACAACACATTGAAAAAGTAAAAAAGTAGATCTGGTGTTTTGTTGTTTCCACAGCGTTCCTACCTTTCATTTCTAAAACAGCATGATCGGGCACATCCTTCCCCTGCTCATTGGTTTGCTTTAATGTTCGTTCTTTTAAATCCTCGTCCGTGGGACAAATTACAATAGCCTTGCGTTGAAAACCTTCAAAAGGACGCATTTTTCGTCTCCTTGCTGATCCATATACATTTGTCTAGCAATGGTGACAAGAAAGAAGTAGAAGCTTGTTTGTTATTGTTTACTTGTTATGGCTTTCCACTGGAAGGAAGCTGGAACCCTGCAATAATGAAGTGAGAGAGGTTTGGCTTGGATGTCAGTCTAGGTTTTTACTCAGGTACTAATGGCCTCTCGTCACTCCACAGGACTTACCTCGAATACAGTGCATCGTCCAGGAGCTGGTGCATGCCATCAATGTTCATTACAGACAGAGGGGACCCCGCAAGTGTGTAAACAGACTTAAAGTCTGCTCAGTTACAGAATAGCATTACAAGTTTCAGACTGAGTAGACATTCAGTTCTGTCTGAGTGTCAATGTATTTCATCTTAAAATGTTACTACAGGTTTGTTTCCGTGAGCATCTACAGACTTAAGGTGTGAACTTGTTTGTTCAGCCACTACAGGACTTAAAAGTGCTGATTTTAAAAAGCCTAAAAACATGCAATTCATGCATCTGTCCAGCTTAGACACACACACACACACACGTGTGCCTCTGCTAATCCACATTTAGACATATACTGTGATGATGCATGTGCCAGACTTAGGGTTAGACCTTAATCAAAATGTCTCAATCACTGGATGTTTTACAGGTTCATACGATCATATTTTATGACTTGATCGTCAAGGCAAAAGCTTAAATATGCTCATACTCAGCTTAAAACAGAAAACATGCAAATGTTAAAAGTTACATGAGCATCATGCAGCTGTGTTAAGACTTGCTGTTACTGAACAGGGTGCCCTACTTCAACCACCCTGTCACCCATCAACCAGGGGAAAATAGAAACCTAAAGGCTCTTTCACCAACAACATGAATTGTTTAAAAGAAGGTGAATTAATTTGAAGCCCATCAATAAAATAGGACAAGTGTGTAATGTTTCTTACATAGTTCAAGCCTTTAAAAAACTGAAATAGCTTCTCAAATAAAAGCAACATGATTTAAAATTTAACAATATTGAAAACAGTTAATTTTGCTATCATAAGCTTAAAAGAAAGACAAACAGAGTCTATGTTCTACAATTGTTGACTTCTTTGCCTGTATTATACTAAAGATTTCCAATTATTTTCAGGTTTGTAGAAATCCACATCGTTCCAACATCTATATTCACTACAGCAGTTTGATCTGTAAATAGTGTCAGGTTTTATCCAAGTTAACGTTAACATTGCTTGCAGCCATTTCACTGGAATGCCTCAAAGAAATGAGAGTACATAATCACAAAATGTCAAAGTGTAAGTCACAAAATGTCAAAGTGTAAGTAATTGCATTGAATTAAAACCCTGATTTCAGTATCACACTGACTTTTTTTCTTTCACAATAAAACCTGATTTGCAGTGAGTTCAGAGATGCCAGATAGAATCTGTGCATTCAACAATAAAAATTTAACCTTATTTGAGCTTTCAGTCAGCTTTTTCAAGCACGTAAAAAATGTATACTTGATTAAATACTTGAACAGCACATGCTGTAACTTATACGCTTACTGCTGCATTGTTCTCAATCTTGGTTCTTACTGAAAATTATCTGAACTGCATGATCTGAAGGAAAACAGAGTCCAGGCTGCTTTGTTACACTGATCCACTTACCAATTACATGAATAAACAAGATTAAAAACCAACCTGCAATTCTAATGGGTCCCCTCACTTACCTGGACTTACCTGGTCTTCATATGCGCTCAAGTCCCCATGAAGACAACGACAGACAGAAATAACTTACCTGCACATACTCACAGAGCCCTGGAAAAGCCACCATGTCCCAGACCCACCTACCTTTGTCACATTAGCTGAACACAGGGACCTGGAAATCTAGAAATGGTTAGTCGTTACTTACCTTCAGGGTCAATATATTAAAAAAATACACTCTAAAGTTCCATGTATCTCACTTAAAATAGCTTTTTAAAAAGCTATCAACTCTGTCTTATTAAATTAGCAACAGAAGGTGTTTTTCTTACTCACCAGTCAGAGCTTACTTGTTTCTCAACATCTTTACATAGTCATGGTTTACTTGTACATTGTTGAAATTCACAAGACAAACAATACTGTATTATGACAAGAAATAGCAAGTGCAAGTATACTGAGGGATGAAAACATGAGCAATTCTGTCACTTATGAAAGCCATTAATCATTTTCTTTTACAATTCATGACAAGCAAGTGACAAGAGGGTGATCAAAGCTTCTTATACTCTACAATACACAGAGCCTCCCTGAAAGATAAATAAATAGTCCATTAGAGAAAGTGATCATTAGAGCACATTGACTCACTGTGGTGAGTATGAGAGCAGAATGTGGTTGACAGGGCAGTACCTGATCTAGGATGTAGTTGCGTCTCTTGCGGGCAGCGATCTCAATCAGACGGTTCAGACACTGGGTGGCTTGCTGGATCAGTATGTCCCAGCGTCCAGCGTAGTTCCTCTGACGACGCAGACCCATCACCTGTGCGACAGATACACAAATTAGACGATCTTTAACAGAGGAAATTTTCAGGTTACGAGGAAGACATGGGGCAAAATTTTGTCCCGTCTTGCAAAGGAAAAAAAAAAAAAAAACCCTGGAAGCTTGGAAGTGAAACTCACGCTGTATTATGCTTCATATTTGTGCCTTTTTTCACCCGAAATGGTGCTTCGTTTTGTGTTTTTTCATCATGGGACCTAAGAATGATGCTAGTGGTGAGTGTCATATATGGCCTTAAGAGAGTAAGCTACTGTGTGTTGCAGTTTTACATCACAGACACTTTACGGCAGCGGGCCGCTTTACGGCTGTGAGAGTTAGAAGCTTCTTGTGTCATTTCCTGCCTGTTCAAGCCCAGAGTTTGTGCATTAAAGCAGTCTTATAAAAGTAAACACCGCTCGAGCAATATCCTCTCCATGACGAGGGTTCACCGTTTGGTCTTTACGTTTAGTACGTGTACCTCAACTCTCGGCTTCCGTCCCTCGTCCGCCACCAAGGTAAGTGTCAGTGTGAATTATTTTTAGAACCAATTTCATGCATTCCTTTTCAGATAATTAAGAACTTCCTTTTCAAATAATAATAATTAACTAGAAAATGTACAATCTCTGAGGAGATTGCTGATTCAAAATAGCTGAACTTGCTGAAAAAGTTCATGAGGGCATCCAATGATTTATCAAAGGATCAAAGGCAGCGCAGCATTGGCACTGTAGTCACGAACAATCTGTTTGACTTCTCCGTTCACTTCTCATGGGGAAAAATTTGTAAAAAAAAAAAAAAAACTTTATTTAAAAACTACAAAACATACATTTATAAAACACGATAGACGGGATGTCCTGGATGAGCTTGACAACATGGTGTTTGAATGGTGTGAATTTGGCAAAAACTGTGGGAGTAGATGTGGTCCAAAAAAAGAGTGGAATAATAAATGGAATAGACAGTGAAAGAGTAGTGCACTAAAGAATGTGCACGTACAAGTGTGTAATACATACTGTATATGGGTCTTTTCGTAGGTATTGGAACAGATTCATTGGGTTTACATGTATTCCTATGGGAAAACCGGTCCTGTCTCACGAGTTTTTCGTGTCACAAGCATGGTCCTGGAACAGAATTTTTTAACGGGATTCCACTGTATATTAAAGGCTGGGTATTCACACAGAACTGCTGTAGCTGCTTCCAGTAAGTTACATCTTTAGTTCACTGCCATGTACTCATTCATACATTTTTGAGGTGTATGAGGAACACTGCATGTCACGTATGTTTGTGTTTGAATGGTACCAAAGATTTAGTGAAGGCAGAGGACGTCCAAGATGATGAACATTCTGGACACACATGCACATCAAAAACTAATAAAAACATTCAACAGGTCAAACAAATTGTTCAAAGTGAATGAAACAGACCACAATTGGGTAAAAATTGTATCACTCTTAGTCAAGACAATGTTCCAGCGCACACTGTGCTCTCTGTGAAGACGTTTCTGACCAAAAACAAATCAATGATTCCCCTCCCTATTCACCTGATCTATCACCCTGTGACTTTTACTTCAGATCAAATCTGTGTCAAAGTAACTCATTGAGTCTGTAACAGAAGTTAAGAAAAGAAGAAGAGGTTCTGAGAAACTGTCTGAAGACCTACTGCACTGCTTCGACCAGTGAATGCAGCATCTGTTGATGCAGAAGGAAACTGAAGGGGAAACACACTGAAAAATATTTGCATTCAATAAAATTCTATTACAATTCTTAGTATCATTAATTAACAGTCATACGTCAATATAGAGTGGTGCTAAAAGCATAGGAATTCCCAAATGCAGGAATTTTTGGACATGGACAGAAACTTAAACAATCCTTTTAGGACTGATGTGATGTTTTAGGAGTGCACCTCAAAATTTGGGGTAGAAATTTTATGCAAACTTATGGGATCATGTGACTACTACTCCAAACGAACAACTCATTTAATACATTCACTCACCTTTAAGGCATCGGCAACAAATTTCTTTTCTGTAGCGCTAATGACAATTTTTGCACTAATAATGAATACCACATGGCCATTATCTTTTATTTATGTTGTTAGCGTTGCCGTCTTGGTCTAATATTTCAATCCTATGAGTTTAAAAGTTGTACATCAGTTTCTGAAATGTTCTCAGAGCAAATAAGCCACTTTCACTGAGAATAAAAATGAGCCTTCTATCCTGGTGAATTAATTTATTTAGCATGATACCTGACATTTTTGTCCATCATTATCACCCAGCCCTACTTCTCTGACATGAGCTAAACTTACTGTTTTCTTTTTTTACATTGTCACAGTTGAGCTTACTGGACAAGACCAAAACAATAGACTGCTGAGCTCTAGTTTGTCACTACTCACTGAAGGTGGAGGCCCACACTGACCTTCATCTTGTCCATGATAGCATTGGTGCCCAGGATGTTGTACTTCTTCTCAGGGTGTGCCTCTGCATGCTTTACAGCCCAGGTGGTCTTTCCACAGGCAGGCAAGCCAACCATCATCAGGATCTGAAACAAAGGAAATGTCAGCCTTAACAATTTTAAATATGCAACTTATAAAAGGACTTTGAATGGGAAATAAATTTCTGGTTCAAATTAGTCTAAGTTGAATAAAACAGTATTGAGTGATAAAATGCACAATTTTTTAAATTTAATTTTCCTGTCTGAGTAAAGCTCAACTTATCCCAGTTTGTCAACTCTGTAAAACAAAATGCACCTGCTGGCAAATATTGGTCAGGTTAAATAAGACAGAAACCCAACTGCCCTGGAGAATTCATAGTAATGGACAGTGTTATAATGTAACAAATCAAATTAAAAGCACATGCATAGCTTTTCCCCAGAGTAGCATCCCCTCAAACATTTCAGCTACATTTGTGATTCAGTAGTGTCATTTTTAATGACGGAACATCTCATTCAGTTCTTCCATTTCACTGCTGCCTTACCTCACATTCAGACTTGCTCGCAGGTCCTTTTGTGCCTCTGACCTTCTTGTCCATGCCCAGATTGTGGATGAAGTTGTATCCCTCTGGTGGGGCAAAGTATGGCTCCCGCTTCTGCCCAAAGTTGAACTCAACAGCGCAGTTCTTCACCAGGACATGAGGGAACAGGGCTCGGCCTTCCAGGGCTGTCTTGGTAGTTCGGAAAGCCACTCCCAGCCACACTCCGTTCTTAGTGAAACCTATTTCCACCTCGTCACCACTGTCAAAATCCTCAAATCACAGATACGGGCAGAAAAAGAGCACCATGAGCATTACCGATTAATGCAGTACAAGCCACAAGACAGACAAATTAACATCATTATAGTCACGGGAGAATTTCCATTAATATTAACTTGGAATATAAAATGCATTTAATAACCCCTATAATGCAAAATGTACACACAAACAAAAATTGTGTTTCTTCTACTTACAATGTAACAGCCAATGACGTCGTTCTCACCAAATTTCTCACCATAGTCTCCAAACTTGCAGTCACAGGATTTTTTCCCTGTGCCTCCATAGCCATAAGAGAAGGGCTCCTCACCTGCAACATGAAAAATAATAAGGTCACTGTTTCTATTTAACATATTATTCAATACTAGAGGCAATTATGTAGTGCCATGCTCATCTTACCAAGCTGAGTGCTGGAATGGTTGATGGACCATCCGATTCTTACAACATGAGGATCTGGCTCAGTACTGGGCAGGTGTTTCACAGGAATCTCCTCGTTGATCTATGCAACAAGATAAAAAACAAAAAAAACAATCATGCTAAAACAGAAAAAGTGTCACAACTGGACAGCTGCTTATAAACACAGACCTTAAATGATAAAGCATTTTAACATATATTGGACGATCACAGTATTTTCTTACCTTCATCTCGAAACACACACGGCCGCTGGTGACACCATGAGTGGCTCGAGCTCCAGCCCATAGGTACGCAAATCCTTCAATGGTGAGTGGGTACCCACTGTAGCGATCACGAGACACTTTGAAGTGCAGATCGCAGTTGTCTGAAAAGAAACCAAAGATTGTAAGCTAAATTACCCCCCCCAAAAAAGACTCCATAATAGATGCCACAATCAAGTGATTGCCTTGATCTAGAGAGGACAATTCAAACAGGACAAAGAGTCAGACAAGTAAAACTGAACTGACTGATTCCACATTTATCACCATGTAACTTATTTTTAATACAACACAAAAGTCAAAGGTTGGACAGTCATTTAGAAGAGATGCAACATGTCCTTAGGCCACAGTTATAACATACATACTACACTCTTACTCACATGTATCAATAGTAACCAAACTATCATCAATGTCCTCCTCTTCATCTTCAGCAGGAGGCTGCGGTGTACGGGACCTGGACAATATCAAGACACAATGTGATAAAAAGACATTAAAGCCACCTTCACTGACAAAATTCATTTTACGTGTTGATCCTACAGGAGGGCAGACTTTGAATTTGACAATTCTTTCAACGGTTCATTTAACCAACCTTCAACAATTCAGAAGTGTGTAATGTGACATTTTCTTTATTTCTCTGCTGCGCTAAAGAAAAGTTACACACTTGTTGGCAAGTATCAGTTTATAAGATGATTTTACCTTTTTTCCTCACGGTGCTCATAGTATCCGTATGCCCGGTTTTCCTCATATGGTCTTTTGCGGCCATATTGTCCACCTCTGTCAGCTTCGGCTTTAACTTGCTCAGCCTGAGGGGCTGTGCTCGGCTCACACTGCTGCTCAGTCGTGTGATTATCCTGCTGTCTGTCATCAGCAGCCTCTGGGTTGTCTTCCCTTTTAACTTCTTCTTTGATTTCTACAGAAACAAAGACAAGACAAGTGACAAACAGAACCAATCTGTAATGGAACATTTTCATTCCTCATGCCTTTAAATGATTTTGAGGGTTTTGTTTCCTTTGTGTTTTTGGTTCATAAGTCTTAACATTGTTGTCATTAAAATGATAAAATATGGCTGACCTCTAAGTTGTGGGAAAATACAAGCACTTCCCTTCCTCAGGCAACTTTGCCACTGAACCAAAACCAAAACCAAAAGCACTGCACAAGAGATTTTCAAGACTTACTTTCAGATGTAAACTATTGAAATGTACCTTGTTTGATTTCAACAGTCTCCACTGGTTGCTGCACAGGCTTTGGCTCCTGCTCAGGCATCATGTCCGACTTGTGAATGTCAACATCTGCTGTGAAGTCGTGCATACTGTGGCCCGAGTCTGAGGCTGGTTGACTTTCGTAAGGCTCACCTTCAGCCTCCTCTTCCTCATAATAACCACCTGAATCTCTGGCCTCATCATCTTCTTGAGGGACATCCCCATCGCCCTCACCTAAATCTTCAACTGATTCTGCATGTGAAAGAGGAAAAACAGGTCAATGCACACTTGGTAAACTTAGGAGTTGCCCAGGTACTTGTGATAATGCAACTGAAATGTTTAAAATTGCACAATTTCAATATCAGTAAACTGATATGCACCATATTAATGCATGTAGAGAATTTAAGTGACTCAACCTATGAGGAATGTTGTAAAATTTTGGCAACTTTAATACTGAACATGCATTCACTTAAATCAAAAGACTCATCTTTTAACATATTTAGCCAAATATAGTATGCATTTACACAAATATTTTTCTTCTGCAGCTGTCATAAAATAATTTTGTAAAAGTTTGTTGGAGGTTCCCGAAATCTAATGTAAATACTTGTAACAAAAATGAGTACATGCCATACATTTACTGCAGCACGCAATCTATATTCTCAACCCTAACAGCTGTTTTGAAATAAAACCCATCATTGAGTTTACACTTTTTGTTGTCATTTCATTGTAACACTTGGCAAAGACAACAATATGGTACCCCATCAAGTTTTATCCAAAAGGTGGGATGAGGTTTTACCAACGCTCAAGAAAAAGCTCAATATGAAAGACAGCTTTAATGGCAGAATCATTTGAATCTTCAGAAGGTACCATCTGACTTCTACACCTTACAAATACAAATTTAGAATGTTTTAATTGCATCAAATGCTTCATATTTCAAAACTTAATCTCGATAACAGATCAGACAACCAACTTATAAAAAGAAAACACTCATGTGTAGACATCATACCTCGCTGTTCTGGCGCTTCGTCTCCGTCTCCATTGTCTTGCTCGTCCGGTTCGTACTCCCCCTCCTGCTCGGCTTGCTCTCCGGCCTCATCAGCCTGGGCCTCTTCCTCCAGAGCAGCTCGGAGCCGCTCCACCAGGTCCGCCTTCAGGCCTTTGGTGTCCAGGCCGCGGCGGTTAAGCTCCTCCTTTAATTCGTTGACTTTCAATTTCTTCACGTCAAGACTCATCGTGTTTCAGACGTCTGTGCCTTTTAAATTATCTTCTGCAAATGGGATGAAAAATTGAAAACAATGAGGCGCTCATCACAACTTTCGACCGGTTCGAGCGCGGGAGTGTGATCTAATCCAGACGGGCTAACGCTACAGCGGCTGCCTAGCTTAACTAATACCACTGCTCCGAAAAATAACCCGCACCTTTATAAACCTACAAATACGGGAGACGTGGGTACAGAACTGCATTTTTTTCCCTACATGATGTTCGCACGACTGCAACTTCACAAGAAAACAGTTTGTTATTGTTCGCCGAACTTGCGCTTCGTGGCTAACGCGGATAACCTTAGCCTAGCATAGGCTAAAGCACTCAAAAAAAAATGTCGCCGGAATGTACGCTTTTAAGTTTCCAGATGTGCAAACTGCAACGCACAGCCTAATTCTGCATGCGATCCACGCAGCAAATAAAACGCGTGCCTCTATTTATGCCAGTTATAATGCAAATTAAGATAAATACAGAGTCGAGGCCTACCTGCTCCGCGGCGAGCTGCGCGGTTCATCCGTGACAGAAGATTGAGAGTGAAGCTCGCGCCCCCTAGCGCTGGAAACGCTCCTCATTCCGGAAGCTAAACGACGTCTGCGAACGCAACGAGTGCGTGAGCGCCACCCTGTGGTCTGAAGCGGTCACTGCAGGTGGCTAACAGGGTAATTATGCATGACAGAAAAAAACCTCATGTCCTTTTATATATCCATTATTTCCTCAAAAAAATAAAAATAAAATCAATCTACTAAATAAAAGAAATATTTTGTACTTTCATCTTTTAGGGACTTATTCTATATGTCTCTTAAGCCTAACATTTCGCATCTTTCTCAACATTGCCAGCTGTCCAATACTTAACACATTTGATAAAGTTTCCCCTTATGTTTCCCATCTTTGGGAGTTGTATCTCCAAGATAGTATGTTTATTTTGTTCTGTGAAATTATGTTGATTAAAAATAATATAATGGAAAGCAAATTTACCATATGGAACCCTTTCAAAGACTTGGATAACAGTCAGGACAGGCTACATCCCTGGAACTCAACCTCAGTACCTCATGTAGGAGCAGAATAGTTACTGTGAATCGACATTTAAAGTAGATGTTGGAGGTTAGTGATGAGGATCTGGTGCGATGTCTTCATTTTTATCAAAATACGCAGGTTGTAAAACTGTGTACCGTGAGAAACTCCAGTAACAGACAATAATTTTCTTTATTCCAAAAAAGGTTTCCACAGCTGTCATCTCATGTATATGAACCAACAAAGGGAACTGCAGTCTAAATACAATAAAGCCGGCTGCACATAGAGAATCGCAACTGATCAGCAGTGAACATCGATTGCACTGTGACACATATCGTCCACATGTCCAACAATGATAAAAGTCGTGCAGTGGAGTCATGATCGCCGCACATCGCCGAGACTGAGTCCTGGTAGTGATTTCTGTCGGGACGTCGTCAAGGCTGAAAAATCTGGGTTAGAAACCACTGCATATCGAGTAGATTGCCTCTTGAGTTGAGATGAGGCGAGTCGTGTTTCCCTATGTGCGGCTTAACATAATGAAATGTTTGAATTATGTCAACACTCAAAAATGTATCGTTGTGTTCGTCATGGTCAGTTTAGGAGGCCTTAAAAGGTAATAACCGAGTGGTCTTAGATGTGACAATCTAGAGTCACTCAATATTAGACAAAAAAGTGTGGAAATAATTAGCCTTCACCAAATAACAAAAAAAAAACAGAACATTTATCAAATATATTAACTTTATGGCCACCATTGCATTATACTGTTTTTTTTTTTTTTTTTTACAATAAACTGTATATGACACATGCAAGACAACCATACAGAAATGCTATGAATATCATAGCAACCCCTTTTACCACTTGTTGCTCAAAACTTGAGCTAATGATAGCACCCAGATCCACAGCACACTGATACGCTTAGGTTTGCATCTTCTACCCAAATGTAAGAGCAGAGGACAGTGTGTGATGCAGGGCTGCTATTCATCACACGCACAACAGCAAATGTGGCAAACAGCACATTTAATCACTTCTTGGAGGATGTGGGAAAGGACACCAGTAGTCTATTGACCTCTCTCAGCTGAGCGTCTAGAGTCTCTGTAGCTAACGTTAGCTCTGCTATCTGAGTCTGTAGGCCTGTTATGGTTGCATTTAGCTCCTCTTCCTTACGACGAGAATTAGCAGCTTGTCTGCTGTACTCCAGGACCATGCAACCGCCACCAACGAGGAAGATGACTGCCTCACCCAGCAGCTCTGCACCCAGCTCCGCAGCTGCGTCCTCGTTTAGTGGCTTAATGGTGGCACCACGAAATCCCATGATTCGCATCTTTGTTCTCATCTCAATCCAGTGGTAAACTGAAAAACAGAGAGGAGGAGAGAACGTTCACTTCATGTCATGCACAGGATTTCAATGCAGAATTTGGCTCTTGTTCATAAAAAGAATGATTCATTATGTCACAAATGCAAAGAGCAAAAAAAACACATGGACCAGGGACAAGTATTGTTTTGTTTTTTTGTTTTTGTATTATGATTGGCAATATACAAATCCAGTTGAGTTGGACTGAATAATTAACCCGTTAGTAACAAATGTTTTCAACATTCAAAATTGGAGGAAGGACTTAATGTGTCTCCTTTGGTTTTGTTTTCATTCTATTTTTTTTTTCAGATGTTTTCAGTACTGTTGAAATGAATTGAGAAACTGCCTATCAACGTTTGTGTGAACTTTATGGACTTACATCATCTTTCAAAGCCTGACTGGATGTGGTGAATGGACTTAAACTCAGTGACTTGGAATCCTGTGCTTTACAGTGACCTACTTGCACTTAGAACCACTCAGATCTTCAGACAGAATGACAGTCACTGGGAGAAGTTTGAGTTTCAGTGCTTAACTCAAGGAGCCCTTCAACATATGGACACTCGGAGCTGATTTAATTCTATAAATTCTAAAACCAAGACAGCAAAAGAGACAAGAGGATCTTCAGTCTGATTTGTGGATTATACTGTTGTCAGCGACAATGTTCAGCAAGACTTACCAAAGTTTAAATAATTGGGTTTGAGAGTATTTAAAAAAAAAAAAAAAAAAAAACACTATGTACCCTCACAAAATATCTGCAACATTAACATGTTTTTCTAGATCAAGGGACGTTTTGAGTCTCACTATTCTATGCTATAATTTGAAGAGCATTTCAAAACTATAATATTTTAATAGTAGGGAAGCATTTTCTGATAGAGCGTGAATATCTGTGCCAGATTTAATTTTCTCGTTATCTTAGAGATGACTAAACAGGAGCTCTAACATGGGGCAACTGTCATCACGCTACAGTGGTCAATGACAAGCAAGACCCGCCCATCTGGTCTTGACTTCCTGCTATTGGCTGACCAAATCACCTATACAAGATGATTGGTTCAGCTGATATGAACACTGAACGCTCATTGGTTGTTGAAGCTCTGTTAGCATGGTCGGACGTCTGACACGGCAAGCTAGCGGTCAAATTTGACAGGATTTCTGTGGGTTACTCACACTGCGCCGGCGGAAGACAGATGTAACTTTTAAAAAACTCGCTTCTCCTGGCTCCTGCTTTTATCCGATTTGCCACAGGTTTGCTCATCTGCCTTAGGCCAAGGTAGAGAAGCTTGGCGATGGGGAAGGCACCAACAACCATCTTGGCGGAAACGCTTCACCACTGTGGGGCGGGAAACATAGAGATGACGTGATGACGTCACATGATTGACACGTGGGTCACGTATTCTCGAGCTTTGATTTTGCCAAGTACAAGACGGGAAACTATGGCAATCTTTGGCAAACGCAGACCTTTTTAATCCTTGTGAAAATGTCCGTTTTCATGATTGGGAGTTAAGTTTTTTTTTCATTCTTATATGTGACCGATGACACGCAACATATATATATATTGTTGTTTCCAATAACAAGATGAGCTGGAATAAAACCCAAGAAAGCCCTCATTAAAAACAAACAAAAAATGCATCACTTAAGTATCAATGTGGGCAAACAAGCATGCTTACCTAAGCACATTTAGATAATTTATTATTACAAACTACAATTTTGTCTTTTCTTGTAAAAGTATATGTAAAATCTTGTAAAGGGCAAGTGTGGGATGACTCATTTTTAGTTCTTGAAATTTTGATGTTTGTCCATAAGATGTGAAACTTGGATGTTGTCTTTCCCTGCCAAATAAATGCCACATAAATCATTACTACACCATATCATCTTTATTTATAGAGCACTCCGGTCAGCCATGCTGTTGTTTTCAAAGTGCCGCACAATAAAATACACATAAAGACAAACATGCCAGAAATCAAATCAAGACAGTTAAAAAAAAATACGAGCACAAGTAAAAGCTGGAAAAGGTGCAATCTGTGAAGAGATTGCGTGGGGTTGCTGACTCAGGAGAGCTGAACTCACTGAAAAAGTTCAAGAGTTAAATTTATAGAGGTGTGAAGTATTATGAAGTGTATGATGAACTACATTATTCAGTGGAGTAGTACTCAAAGGATCGAAGGCAACACTATGACAGGAAACACCATGGCAACACTGCACTGTTGTTGCCATAGTAACCACATGGCAGGGGACTCGAGTCATGAACATTTGAGTTCTCCTTTCATTTCCTATGGGGGAAAAAGTGTGAAAAAAACAAAATCACTTGAAAACTACAAAAGACAGATTTATGAAATGTAACAGCTGGACAAGCTCGATGTTATGATGTTTTGATGGTGTGAATCAGGTGAAAACTGTGGGAGGAGATGAGGGCCAAAAAAAGCTGTGGAATAATAATAAAGACGTAAGACAAAACTACAAACAGAAAAACAGAATAGAAAAGCTACAAACATTGTGGCCGTCCCGCTGTGGGTTGAAGGCCAGAGAATAAAAGTGTGTTTCTAAAACAAGTTTAGGACCTGGAACGGAAAATGGCTGATCACCTCTAAGTTTCCTTTGTGGCTTTGGATCAACTAAAAGCATGTTCCCTCAGATGACCTGAGGGATTAAGAAGGCATATATACCATACCATACCAACTTTATTTATAAAGCACCTTAAAAACAACAACAAGGCTGACCAAAGTGCTGTACAATAAAAAAAGCCATATATATGGATGCATCAGATCAGACAAATAACAAAGGACATGCCCATAAAAAAGACTTAAATCAAATCAAACAATTTTGCTTCTTTCTACCAGTTAAAAATCAGTCAGCAGCATTTTTGAGCAGCTGAAGTCTTACAATGGAAGCTGGCTAATTCCCGCCTGAAGTGCATTGCAGTAATGCAGGTGGACGATTATAAAAGTTTGAATTACTGTTCAAAGATTATGTTTCGACACAGAGGGCTTAACTTTTGACAGCCGTCTAAGATGGAAACAGCAAAAGCTTCTCAAGCTTCAGAGCAGCATCCATTTCTCCATCACTGGCACAAAATTCCATGTCAATACTTTGAAATCAAAACATTTCAATGGGATGGGACAGAAGGGAAAATGCCACCCATCGTGGCTGTTTCAATCTGCAACTTCACCACTAGATGTCACGAATATCACATGCTAGGACTTGCAAATTTTACATATTTGTAACCTCAGCCAAGGAGGTCAGTGTTGCTCGTCAGCGTTGGTTTACCTGTGTCTGTTGTTTTTTTGTTTAGTTTGTTTAAATGATCTTGTGTCTGAATGACCATCTGCAGCTGCAGATACCTTGGTGCATGTTTGTACCAAGTGCTGTCCAGTTTTGTTTTATTCATTTTCTTGTCCCCTTTTGAGGATTGTGTTTATTACTTTCTTCAGTTTTCAAATTTTCTTATTATTTTTGTTCATTTGCATTGTGTACATAATCTATCTTGAGTGCAATATTCTCTTCAGTGATGCCCCTTGTTTGTTCTTTTTCTTCAGGTGTGTATCGATGTGGTAATAATGTACTTTCACTTGCATGTGTGCATTATTATTTATTTTCCATCTCAACACTGTATGCTGCTGTTACAAAGAAATTTCCCCAGTGTCAGATAAATAAAGTCGTGTTTTAGCTCATCTCTTATCTTATTTTGTTGATTGTAATTTGTTCATGTTCAAAATAAAATAAGTCACATCTTCATTCTAATCCATTTTATTATCTGCTGTGTTTTAAAGTGTAAAAACAACAGATGAAATGCTGTAATGCAAATTCATTTTAGTTTAAAAAAAGGCATTATGGGATGTTATACTAAATATTGTGCCTCGGGGACCTGAAAATGTTTTGGTACCTTAATTTATTATGACACTAATAAATTGTTTGTTTCATGATGTTCTTTTTGCATCAGTTTGTATCTTTACTGCATACATTCATAAAGAAAACACTAAATTAACAAATTAATTGATAAAATCAACTAAATAAACAACAAAATTAACAAAGTCTAGTAACAAAATAATATATAAAAGGAGCAAAATAATTACCAAAAACAAAAATCATCAAAATTAAAGACTGAACAAAACAATTTAAAAAATGAAAAAAAAATTAAGAAAATTAACCAAAAACAAACAGCAATGCACCACATAGTAAAAGAAATGCAGCATAAACCAACTCAAACTGAACAAAATAGCCAAAGAAATAAACAGAGACAAATTTAGTAATAATGAATAGTTTGATGTTTGTCTATAGACAAAGTATTTGCTCGTGTGACTGTTTCATCCACACAAACAATGACATCTCTTTCCAAATCTACATGTATCCTTATGATATCTGGGTCATTCCACATTTTGGAACAAAACTGGACTGAATAATAAATATAATGAATGTACATCCCCTCCTTGTATCGTCACCTTATCATGGTGGAGGGGTTTGTGTGCCTGAGTGATGCCAGGTTCACCCCCGGTAGGGTCTCCCAAGGCTAATTGGTCCTAGGTGACAGGTCAGAATAAGAGCGATTCAGAAGACCCTTATGACTATGCCTTCCTGTGGGCCCCCCACCTGCAGGAAGGGCCATAAGGGTCCGGTGCTGTGTGGCTTGGGTGGTTTCTGAAGTCGGGGGCCTGGGTGGTCCAATCCCTGGTTGCCAAAACTAGCTTCAACTTGGAGGCCCTGGTGTAGACTGGAGGGACTGTGTCTCTTGGCTGGCCTGGGAACATCTGGGGGTCCCCCCTAGAGGAGCTGGCTGGGGAGAGGGAAGCCTGGGTTTCTCTGTTTAGGATGCTGCCCCCACGACCCTGACCTGGATAAGTGGAAGATGATGGATAGATTAATGAACATGAAGAAAACATGAATAAAATGATAACTGAATGAACAAAACTTAAAATCATCGAGGAAAACAAGAAAAGAGTCAGGTGCAGATTATTTTAAGTCCATTTAGGATGATTTATATTCATGACTTGGAATTTATACTATAAATAATGAAATAATCTGCACCTGACTTGTTTTTTATTTTTTTGATTAATTGTTTATTGATTTATTCATGCCTTGCTCATTATATTTATGATACTGTTCATTCTTTTTTCTCTTGTTGGAATGGTCTGGACATGATGAGGATGCAGGTGGATCTGGAAAGAGACGTCAAAGCTTTCCATACAGCGTATGCCATGGATTTTGTGTTTTGGTCTATAAATGACAATTCCAGTCGAACATCAGACTGAAAAGCATCTGACGTGACTGAAATCATACAAATACGGTTCACACAAGCAATTTAAAACAATAACATATTAAAATAACAGCATCATACCATTAAATTTAAAATAAGTTTAAATAAAACTATTAAGAAAATTATTAAAATGAACTATGTAATTTAAAAAATGAATAAAAATGTGCCAAGTAATTAAGAAAATGAGTAAAACAAGAACAACCTCATTAAGAAGTGAGCAAAATAATAAAGAAAAGGAGTAAAAATGAACAAAATAATTTCAAAAATGGGTAAAAATGAACAAAATGAAAAAAAAATGAGTGTGGATCTGAACAAGACGCTAGGTTCTTTTCTTTGTGAACTAAAAAAATGCTGGGAAACTGTAATGTAATGTAAAAAAATAAAAATAAATAAAAACAGTAAATTCAGCGGAGCGGCACCTGGTCCAGCTGTGTCAGAAACACCTGGCTCGGGTTACAGCGGCGGAGGGAGCCGGAGGGGCTGGACTCTGAGCCAAAATAACTCCACTTACTGCGCAGCTATGACTACATGTCTGGAGCCGCCGCCACAAGAGGCGAAGCCAGTGTGAGGAACCACAACCCGGAGCGGCCACGACCCGAACACCGAGCAACAAACGGCTCTCAGTTCGGAGGTAAGAATCAACCTATCTTACTTTTCCAGCTACTCGCGCCGGAGTGGAAAACGAGAAACGCCGAAACACCGCGTGAGTTGGAGACAGCACGGGGATTTAGTTCAAAAGTGTGTGTGCGTACGTGTCTAAATCTGAACCTAAATCTAAGTGCATTTTCTCTTCCTTTTGAGTACTTTCTTGGTTTTTTCCCCGTTCGCTGTAAGGAGGAGCTAGTTCTGAAATGAAAATCAGATGTTTGCAAAATCAGAGGTGGTACTCAGGGGCGTATTTGATGTCTGAACACCGGGGGATGACAAAATAAGTATGAGTGAAAACATGCACGAAATAATGAAGGGAATAAGTAGAAATAAGCAAAAATAATTACGAAAATGAACAAAATTAATCGAGAAAGTGAATAAAAATGAACAACGCCATCAAAAAATGAGTAAAAACGAAGTAATTAAGAAAACCAGTACAAATGAACAAACAATGAGGAAAAAGTGTTGAAGTGATCAAAAATAATTAAGAAAATCTGTAAAAATGAGCAACATAATCAAGAAAGTGAGTAAAAATGAACACCATGAGATAATGAGTAAAAATGAACAAATTAATTAAGAAAACCAGTACAAGTGAACAAACACAATGAGGAAAATGTGTTGAAGTGATCAAAATAATTAAGAAAATGAGTAAAAGTGAGCAAAATAATCAAGAAAATCAGTTTATTTGTTGATGTGTTCGGCAATGTATGCTAAAGTGCAAAAACAAAATGAGCAGAACAAAAAAAACCTACAACCAAATGAAGAAACAAACAAAATAATTAAGAAAGTAGTTTCCAAAAGTAGCAAAAAGTGACAATATAATGCATAAAATGGACCACAAATGATCAAAATAATGAAAAAGATGTGCTAAAAAATGAATAAAATGTAACCAGTTGAACAACGTAATCAAGAAAATGAAGAAAACATGTACAAATTAACCCAGAAAGTGGACCAAAGAAAACAGAATAAACTTGGAAAATGAACAATGGTACAAAAGCTTCCATGACCCATTTTGGAATAATAGTGACCAACATGGGACCTGTAGGGATTGAGATTTAAAAATCACTGATCTTGTCCTGCACAATTGGTTTTTTTTTTTTACTTCATATATTATAATATTAGACACTCAGAGGTGGGTAGTACTCAAGTGCATTTACTCCTTTACATGTACTTGTGTAGCTTTTTAAAATAAATGTATTTAAGAGAGTAGCTGTTTTGCAGCATACTTTTAAAAGTTGTAAGTGGCTGCAGCCCAATAAGGTTGCGATGTAAAAAATGAACAGAATTATCAATTGAATTAAAACAAAAATTTTTTAAAAAGTGACTAAACTAAGCAAAAAATTATAAATCAAAGAAAAATAAGCATGAAACAAATTAAAACATGAATGAAGATTGCACAAATAATCAACAAAATTAACAAACATGAACAATTTAAAATCAATAAAATTAGCAACAAAAAGACCAAAAATGATGAAACTAATCAAGTAAGTTGACAAAAATGAACAAATTAATCAACAGCATCGATAACACAATTAACAAAATCATCAAGTAGGTTAATAAATAAAAAAAATAACCAACAAAGTTGAACAAGAATCAACAAGCTGATTGACAAAATGAGCAAAATAACCAAGGAACACAATATATGTGGTTGTAATAAATTTAGAGTTATGAAATTACTCCCTGCTTGAGTAGCTTTTTTATGCAATACACTTTTACTTTTAATTATATTTATGACTACTTCTACTAATTCTTGAATCATTACAATTATAAAATAACAATACTCTTACTTGAGTACTGATTCTGTGTACTCTACCCACCAGTGTAGACACTGCAAGTAAAAGAAAAGGCCTTCTGTCTGGGAAATAAGGAGTTGCATGGATCAAGCATGTTTTTCACGGGGTAATTAAGCAGCACAAATAATCAAATCATTATTGCAATAACATCCTGCACAATTATGCAACTGCAAAAGCTCCAATCTGAAGGACCAGATTGAGGAGGATTAAGGTGGATCTAATTGCAGAAATGAAAATAATACAATATTGTGACTTTAAGCTGCAGCATGTCATTGATGGGGATTTTAAGTTTTTAAGTGTTGTTTTAAATTTCGTAACTGCCCTGTTTGTCACAGGTCAGGAGTTAAGACCTGACACTTATCTATTTAAGCTCAGTGCTGGTGAAGTGTGACATGCAAAGGAGCCAAGCCTTCTTGTCAGAGCAGGATTTGGGCATTTATCCAGCATTTGTTCTCTGCTGCAGTTCTCACTTTAAATTTCAGGCAAAACCCGCTGGGCTGCTTGTAAATGCAATTCAGTGCAATGCTCTACTTGCTGTAACCTGTTGCTTCAGAAACAGTTCAAGGCCTGTAATTAGACTTTCTCCCTTTAAATAAATGATGTCATGCTTCTGTAAAAGCACACAATGGTCGCTTCCAGACAGAAGGCTCTACTTTGCGGTCATTGCACCTCGACTGAACATGACCCACCGCAGACTTTCGATGGGTCATGCAGCTCGACAAAAAATGTCTGATATGTTGTGTCGCCCTGTGAGATTCTGGAGTCACACATTGCTGGGAACAGTATGGCTGCAGAAATAAAGAAGGTGACGTGCAGAGCGCTGGCAAAGGAGAGCCTGCATTCACCAAACAGCAATGAAGAATAGTTGTATTGTATGAAAAAGCTGGGCTAAATACAGCCTGAAATATTCCCACCATAAAAATGTTGATTTCAACCAATATCTATTAATCAATATCAATTAATCAAAATATCAATATACAGACAGTTATTTGAGGGTTTGATGTATTAGTATAACATGCAAAACGACAAATACATATGGTGCAAAGGCAGAGTGAGGATAATGTCAAAGATGCAGAATGCTGTAAAAGACAAAAATGCAAAGATGACATGATACAAAACAAGATGAATAAGATGAAGATGATACACAAGAAACACAAAGGCAAAATATTTTCTGTCTGATTTTGTGACTTTAAGATTTTCTTCATTTGGTTTATTGATGTAATGATGTAAAAGATACAAAATGACAGAAACCTGAAAGTTTCAAAAAGGCACAAAACTTTTTTCTGATATTGTGATTTTCAAAATTTTGTTCCATCCACCCACCCACCCATCCATTTTCTACCCCTTAATCCTCGCAAGGGTCGGGGGGGTGCTGGAGCCTATCCCAGCTGACTTGGGGTGAAAGCAGGGTACACCCTGGATGA
>JAQQAE010000953.1:0-28302 GCA_029823295.1 Pseudamia nigra
CTACTCCTCCTCAGTTGTGCTGTGCAATTTTAAATTTTAAATATAAGCCCGTTATTCTCTGCACTTTAACTATTGCATTGCGTGAATAATCCCATTTGTAAAAAATATCCCATGAAATTTGTGAATAATCCAGTCTGAGTGCAATACTTTTCTTCTTTGATGCCCCTTATTTCTTATTCTCCGTGTGTGTAGATGGGGTATAATTTACTTGCACTTGCATGTGTGCTCTATTTATTCTCTGTGTCAACACTGTATGCTGCGGTTACAAAGGAATTTCCCCAGTGTGGAAAAATAAATAGTCTCATCTTAATTTTGTTGCTTATTTTGTTCATTTGTGCCTACTGTGTTAATTTAATTTACTTGATTGGTTTCTTGTGTTTTGCTTTTTGTTGGTCATTTTGTTGGTTTATGTTGTTCTTGCTTGTGCATATTTGCTGATTTGATGGAAATGTACACTTCACATATCCATCTACACGTATGATGATTCAGGTGCCAACAACCTTCTGTCGTTAAGGCCACTGTTGTCATCAAGTTACTGATGATCTATAATTTCTCTTTTCACACCTGCAGACTGACCTGAGCATCCCCTGTACCCGCTGCAGGCAGCCGACAGCCAGCGGGTCTCTGGGTCGTGACTCCAGGAAGCGTCGAGTGTGGCTGATCAGGTCATGACTGGGTGGGAACAGGCCTGTGCAGAGCCACATCAGCTGCCACCCACGCTCCATACTTACCCTGAGAGAGAGAGAGAGAGAGAGAGAGAGAGAGAGCGAGATAAACTGATCATGCCCATACAATGAGGGCTATTTGAATGCTGTTCCCTAGCATCATGGTATGATTTTCTTCATTTTCTTGATTTTTCTCTTAATTATTTTCTTGATTTTTCTTTACTTTTGCAGCTAATATCCATTTTCTTGATTACTTTTTAAATTTTGCTTATTCTTGTGTACATTTTTGCTCTTTTTGCCCTGTTTTAGACAACTGAAAATGACTATTGCTGAAGAAGATGAAACGCATTGCCCTTTATACAGACAACCTCAGTTTGTTGTGAACTGTGCCAACATGTTTCCTGGGAGATTCCCTCTTATGTTGCAATGTGTTTTGTTGTTCACTGGGGATGTCACAAAGCACTCATCTGCAATTAAGTGGTGAGTGATCTGACGATATATGAAATGCAGCAAATAAAAAAGATGAAAACATTTTGAGAGAATGTTCTGTTTCACTGTTTTGTTGTTAACTTAAAGTTGCACATTGATACACAATTGTACACACTGCCAGTCAAAAGTAGTGTTTTTTAAGTGTTTTTCCAATTATTTTTATTATTTTCAACATGGTCCATTAATACTGAAAACATCCAAACTGTGAAAGAACTTTTATGGGCTTGTGGATCCTTACATCCACCCTACAGCATATTGTTACAGCGACATTTGCTGAACAGAGAATGTACCCTAGTGTGGCCGCATACGCTTTACTCTTATTCAGTTACATTTGTGTTTGAAAAAAATATGTACATTTACTCAGTTACATTTTGCTTCACCTCAATGACTGGAGTAAAAAATGTTTAAATAAGAGAAAATAATGAAATAAATAAAACACCAAATAATCAAGCAAACTGTGAAAAGGTATAAGCTACGCAACAAAATGAGCAAAACAAATTAAATAAGCAGAAATTAAGAAAATAATCAAATGCATTCATGTAAATTAACAATATGATAAAGAAATTGAACAAAAAAATGCACAAATTCAGCAACACAATGAGCAAAATAAGCAGAAAGGAAGAAAACCATCTAGTAAATGGTCAAAAATTAATGGAATAAAGAAACGAAACAAAAAGCAATAATCAAAACAGTCAGGAAAGTTAAAAAAATGACCAAAATAACAATCCAAAACTGAACAAAAATGACTTAGTGAACAGAACACTGACATTGGTAAAAAAAAAAAAGAAAGAAAATCAAGACAGTTAAAAAACAAAATTGAACAAAAAAAAATCAGCAACAATATGATCAGAATAATCAAGGAAATTAACAAAAATAATCAAAAGCAATACAATATGCTGTGATAAGTTCTACATTATGAAGTTACGCATCACTTGAATAGTTTTTTATGACACTCTTATTTTTGCGTTAGTACAGTACTTACGTTCATGAGTACTTTCACTTCTACTTAAATCACAATAATTAGAAAGAATCAAATCTGTTTTCTCTTCCCACCACTAACTGCAGTACAGTATTAGATTCACATCCATGTTGACCTCCTCTATTTTCAATGATCTGAAACAATAATAAAAAAAAAAAAAACGTGCTGCCGTTCTGCTCCGTCATTCAGTGTTGAAGAGAACGGGAACATAAGGACAGTAAAGACAAAAATGCTGCGGAAAAGCGAGCGCGCGGCAGGAGCACCTGTTGGTGTTGGTGGTCATTTGCCTCATGATCTGGCAGTAGATCTCGTCCTGCAGAGCCACGTGCTGGGTGGCTGGTCCGAAGATCTGATCGGTCAATTCCATGGGACTGCGCGCATGTTTGATGGGATAATCGCCCATGTACTTCATGATAGGTAGCGGCAGAGGTCAAGGAGAACTATGGAAAATGTGAAAACTAAACAGAGCTAGTTTACATGCGTCAACCTTTGCAAGTAAACGCAACACACAATACTGTGCTCATATGGTCCATAATGAAATATAAGTCAAAGTCAATTTTAATATTGCTGCATTTTCCACCTGGCTGAACTTTTTTGGAATATCTGAAGAAAATTGCATTCAAATACGTATTCACCACATGGACAAAAGTATCAGGACACGTCACTGCTGCACATGAAGGAACATGGGCATCTCTTTAAATCCATAGGAAACCTTGTCACATTTTGTGTTTTTGTCATTAGCACTAAATCAATAGCTAAAAATGAACAAAATGAATATATTAATCATGTTGAAAAATGAGTCACGTTCTTGATTGTTTTATTTATTTTTGTTCATTGTGTTTATTATATTGTTCATTTTTTAACTCCGCCAAGGAGGTTATGTTTTTGCCGGCTTCAGTTAATCTGTTCGCAGCACAAGTAGAAAAGTTATGAACAAGTTTTGATGACATTTTCAGGACAGGCCAGAAACAGCATAAAGGCCAGTCGATTAGATTCTGGTAGTGATCCGGATCGTCGTCTGGATTCATAAGATTTTTCACAGTTGTGAGATAGGGACAAATTGAACATTAGTCCTTGAAATGCCACAAATAACCTAGAAAGCTTAGACCAAAAACATAGGATAAGACCATAATAGATTCTCTCAAACCACAAAGTTTGATCCAGATATGAACAATGACGATGATTCAGTAATGTGTCCACGGATTTGATGCATCTTCAACATTATGGCGCTAGATCCAGAAGAAAACCACCACTATAGAAATATTATTTTTCATTAATAAGTACTGAACTAATAATGATATGTATGCAATTGCAAATGTAAATGGTAGGTTTTCAGGGTCAGAGAATCCAATAATGAGGGTCAAATACAATTATGAATATTACTTTTGTTGTAATAACATTATGGTGAAAATAAGCATAGGTTCAAATGACAGTGGTAGGTTCTCCACTGAGCTGCTTTGGCAAACGTCTGCACCCTCTCAGTACTTTATGGTTTTGACTATTTTGTTTGCAGATTAATTTTTGTTCCTCAGTTTATTGCCAACATTTCTCCAGGTTCACCAGTCAGCTGTTCAACACTTTTGTCTGTATAGTTTATATATTATAGGAATTCAATTCAAGGATATCAGTGAAGGCATTGCAGGCTAAATAGCTGAGCTCAGAGTTGTGGGCCAGGCTTTTCATTAGCGGCTGTTTGAGAGGTTCTCTGGAACAGGCCCACAGCTTCTCCTTGTTGCCTCCTCTGTTTGCGCCGTGTCTGCCGACATCCTTCCCCGGTTGCCTGTGACAAGCAGGAAACACAAAACAATCAGAGTAGAAGAGCAGTTCAAGAATGTTGCATGTTTTACACACTGAAACAAAAACCAACCATTTGTAATCCAGTAATCTCATATTACAAAGTGACTCCTTAGCATATTGTTACCTGAAATGTTCACGTGCAAAGTCTTTTAAAGAAGCAGGAGGCACCGTTTCTACTGGAAGATTCTGTGGGGTGTTTTGTACAGAGACTTTCTTCTGGCCTGGACTGAGCAGCTCCTGCCAGATCAGAAGCACTTCATCAGTTTCACCACAAGAGGGGATCATATGAGTCGCCAAAGAACATTTATCCCACACCGCACAGACTCACAGGCTTCATATGTTAATGCTTCCCATCTGTATATTCAAGCTGTACGAGCCCACAAAGGCAAAGTGCAGTAACTCAACATTTGGCCAAAATTGGAATTAGATTTTGTGACTCTGATGTGACTCAGTCAACATCAACATCCAGAGAACAAAACAAAAATGGCATTAGGTTACAGAGTTACTGCAATTTGGTTTTGTTTTGACAGAAAATTAACAAAAAAAAAAAAAAAAGCAAAAATGAGCAACACACGACTAAAAATGAATTGCCCCCTCGGGAATAAATAAAATATGATTGATTGATTGATTAAAAATGAATGAACTGAATGAATGAGACAAAATCAATGAAAGTTAAAAAAAAAAAACTGACAAAAAAGTGAATCACATAATTGAGGAAATGAACAAAATAAGACGCAAAATAAACAAAATAATTAAGAACGTAGATAAAAAGGAAGCAAAATAAAGAAAAATGAAAACAATGATCAGGAAAATGAACATAAATTTGAACAAAAATTAATCAAGAAAATGAACAAAAAGCAGCAAAAATAAGAAAAAAGAAAAAAAAACACATGAACGTGAAAACGCCGCAGAAAAAATTTAAATCGCACACATTAACAACAATGAACAAAGCAGACTAAACTGAACAATAATAGGCAAAACTGACCAAGAAAACTAAAAAGTAATTAAGCAAAATAAATAAAACAGCTGCGAAAATAAAGACAAATAAATGAAATAGTGAAGAAAGTTAACAAAAATGGGGGAAAAAATGAATAATTAAAAAAAAGAAGGCGCAAGATAAAATTAGGAGCAAAATTAAGAAAAATGGATAATAAACATGAACAAAAATGAAAAATATTCCACAAAAGTACACAAAAAAAATCAATCAACTCCATAAACGATCAACAAAGACTAACATGAATGAAAGTGAACACGATAATCAGCTTTAAAATTTACAAAGTAATCAAGAAGAGGGAAAAAAATGAATGAAATAACCCAGAAAATGTTTCATCATCTTATTCTTCATGGCAGGTTAATCATAAATTCCAAGTGTAATCCATGTACAGTCACTGAGATGTTGATAAATGTGAGGTAGAATCTGTCCAACATCCACATACGGCTTTAAATAACTGTTAAATCACTGTTTATGCTGAACATATTATGTCTCTCACACAGCCTATTCATCCATTTTTTTTCTTTTTTTTTTACAAACGACCACAGATATGATTTTTCGTGGGTACATAAGCTGTAACAGAAGTATGACATGTACTGTACCAGCATGTCGTCAGCGGGTCTGCTGAGAGTCGGCAGAAACTGCACCGTGTCCTTATAGACTGCGCCCGTGTTAGCGGTGCGCTGGTTGGTCGCAGTAATCCAGGTGTGATCGGAAGGATTCTCTTCATCCTTCTTCACCAGCAACAGGTCACCGCGTTTACACGCCAGGAACATGGGATCATCTGCAAGAACGCAGAAAAGTATTGGTGAGAGATGTGCTCAATATGGTGGGTAATGCAGAAGAATAATTGCTGCTAAGAATAATGGCTACAGGACAGTGTGCATAACAAAAGCATAGTTCATCCTTTACATTTACAGGCAACCTTCCTGGATCCTTATATTTTGTATATTTGTCAGACTTAAATGTTTCAGGTCATGAAACTAATTTTAATATTAGAAAATGTGCAATATGCATCAAAACAAAATTCTAATTCTGTTTTGATGCATATTGCACATTTTCTGTTCATCCACTTAATCTCATTTCACTGCTGAAATGTTACCGTGTCCATCAGTTATTTGACAGATCAAAATGAAATTGCTGATCCAAACACCTTCTGATGTACACGTTAAAGTAATGGAAATTGTCAGGAGACTGTGCATATCTATGTGATCACCGATGTAAATTGCGTCCAACATCGTCACCAGCTAAAGAACTGGTTGAAACCAACTGTTTTAACATTTAGGACTGATTGTTCTGTCAAGAGATTAGAGATCAGCAAATATTTGCAAAGTGTCCCGTAACTTCAACTTCCCACATTCTTTCCCCTGTTGCAATAGAGGTTAAATTTACCATTCCTAAGGTAACGTAATCTACACTATGCTTATATAGTGAAGCTTTTCTTTGTTACATCGGGGCTCAAACACACACACACACATCCTGTTTTGTATGTGCGTTTTTCCTGTGCAAAGCTTGAATAAAGAAATGGAAAACTTCAAACCTATTTTTGAGTCTGGTCATTCATTTCTCACTCCACAGCTCCCTAAACCTAAGGGTCAGGGTCAACAACAGGGCCAGTCCAAAACCTTCATTTTGTTATTTATTTTGGTCTTACTGGTATTACATTTTAGTCATGGTTTTGTTCATTCTATTATTTTGTTCATTTTAGGAAATTACCTTGCCAATTGTGTTGATTTTTATTCATTTTGTTGCTTATTTTGCAAATTTTTGTTTTTTGGTTGATAATTTTTGTTCAGTTTTGTTCATTGGGTTGCTCATTTTGTTCATTCTAGTTCATTCTATCACTTGCTCTGTTAATTTTTCTTTGTTTTGTTGCTTAGTTTGTTCATTGTTACTCATTAGGCAGCTTATTTAGATTTTTTTTTTACAACCTGTGATTTATGTTTGCTTATTTTCTTAACCATTTCATCTTATTCCACCCTGATAAACAATATGCTTGATTCAAAATGCTCCCCGCCAGTACATATTTATAAATCGTACACCATTCTCTTCATGACAGTGTGCTACCTGTTTTAGATGTGTCGCTCTGCACCAGGGCAAACTCAGAGCGCTCTCTTAGTCCGTCCAGGTTTTCCTCTATGAGCGCCGCCATGTCCGCTGCTTCCGCCGCCTTCAGAACAAACTCTCCTTGCACAGTGACCAAACTCACTGACTGGGCATTGAAATGGCTCTCACTAGAGAGGTCATCAGCCTTTATTTGTATCATACTTCACGCAGATCAACATTTTGAAATAAAGTTATGTATGAAGCAACAAATATATATGGTGATAGTGCAGCTCTCACCTCAGCGTGCGGACGTCCTTTACTGCTATGTAAGGAAGCTCCAGGAGTCTCTTATCGCTTTCATGCATGAAGAAAATGCCGAACCAGTTGACAGCCACAACAAACCTGCTTTTACTCAAAGGAGGTCCTGTAGATAGATTTGTGAATTTTTTACTGGTAATAAAAGTTCTTCAGAAATGTTCAACAATAAAGTATCAACTTCTCCTTCCCTGCAACAAAAATGTATGATCTGTGGCTCTGTTCAGGCCTCGCATCCACATTCACCCTACGATATCTGATTGGATCTACCGTTTCACTTGACATGGACATAAAACCAGGCCTTTTGTAGATGCTTGAAAGAGCTAATGGTTACAGTAACTTCTAAACTCGTCATCAATCCCCGTCCTGGTCTCATCCTCTGCCACATCTCCTGAATCCAACCAGTCATTATCAGAGGTCACTGTTCACCTGACAATGGAGGCCTGTCATCTTCTGATCTTAAATTAAATTATTTGTAAACTTTAATTCACAGTTGATTACAATAGACATATTACAATATAATATTTAGCTATGAAATAAGTCCAGAAATGATTCGTCTGTGTCACACTGATAAAAAACAACAAGGGTCCAGCTTCGATTCATCTGTAAATTTACTTTATACATTTCTACTTAATAATGTTAAGACCATAACCAGTGCAAATTGATTAATCTACCATTGTACAAAAAAAAAATTAAAAAGTGAAAATAATGCTTATACCTCCACTTGTCCAGTTGATGAGTCATGACCAGAGATACTGTAGGTAGTACTCAAGTACATTTACTCCTTTACATGTAGTAGTACTGTAGTAGTAGTTTCATTTTTAATAAAAAAAAATGTATTTGTACATTTGGGTACACCTCACTGAATACGAGTCATTTTTACACATCCAGAATATCAACAAAAGCAGCAAAAAGTAGCAAAATAAACAAAATATGAGCTGAATAACCAAAAATACACAATGTAATCAACAAAATATAAAATATATTAAAAACAGTCAGCAAAAATAAGCAAAATAATCAAAACCCTAACTAAATGAATAAAAGTAGCTAAATAATTAACAATATATCATTAAAGTACACATAAATGAACAAAAATGACATACAAAATATTAAAAATAAACACAATGAACAAAATAACAAAATATTTACCAAATGACCAAAAATAGATACTGTAATTAACAAAACACTGTCTCAACAAAGTAAATGAAGGAGCAAAAATAATCAATAAAATGTTAAAATTAGTGAAGCAATACACAAAATTTCAAACACTGCAAAACAATCAGCAATATAAAAAAGCAAAAATAATCTAAACAAAATCTGACATATGAAGCTATAATAACGGAATCACACCTCACTCACTACTTACGTAGTGTTTTATTAGGTACTGTTTACTCCTACTCTAGGACTTATTTATACGAGTACTTCTACTCGAGTCTACCATTGGTCATGGCTGTGTCTACTTCCTGAAACTCTCAGAAGGACATACAGTAGGTGTGTTTACTTCATTCTGATTGGTTCATTAGACACTAAACCAGTGACATAATAGTGTTTAAATGATGAGCGCATACATTTCTATTGGTTTACACTGGAAAATATTTCATTTTCATTCCAGTGGATGCTGGGTCTGAAGGAGTTTTAATGCATCACATGACAGATATATTCAGACTACCAGAGAAGGTGGACAAATCAGTATCAGACCACCTCCAAATCCTGGCTGAGTGGATAGGAATGTGTCCTGAAATGCATCCTCGGACTGTGCAGAACTTGCATTAGAACTATCCACTAGTCGGAATTGATGAGAATTGCTGGGATATATGTTAATGTGAAGACTAAACATGGCCTCTGACATTGTTGTCAACTGACCTGACGTCATTGTAACTTCATAAAACCTGGAGAAGTGAAGGGGCCACTTTTGCCGAGCGATCTCGACCAGTTCTCCCTTGACAGTAGCTGTGCTTTGCCTCGCGTTGACGTACAGACCCTGTAAAACAATGATTCAAAAGATTTGAAGAAAGCGGAGAGCCGTTTTCACCATTGTTCCCTACAATTTCCATTTTTTTAATATGATTGTTGAATTTTATTTGTTTTATCACTGTATTAACACGTTTCACCACACTCAGGCCACATAATTCTGTTTACAGTTCAATAAAACACACTTTAGGGTTTAATATCACTTCAATCGACACCTATAAGCTGAGCAGATACAAATTTAAGTTTTATGAGCGTCTTCTCTAGCACATGCGGGAAATTCTCAAAGGATTTAAGGTTTAGACTCTGTGGAAAATAATTAATGTGTGAAAATGATGCTTCACGCTCCCTGGACCACTCTGTCACTATTTGAGCTCCATAAATCCTGGTATTGCCATCTTGAAATACACTCGTACCATCAAAGAAAGAAACATATCTTCACATATTTACCACTGCAGCAATTACACTGGGTCACAGAAAATATTTTTGGTGAGGTGTCTAAGATTTTTAACATGATTTAGAACATTTTTGCAATGTTGAATCTGAAAATGACATCCATTTTGTCTGCATCAGGTCAGGTTTTTGTGCTGAGTGGATATATTTGTGGAAATACTGTGTGCTATAGTGCTAACTAATGTAAATATGCATATATTTATTGGTAATTATAATGTATTACTGCATGTGTGGGTTGTGTTTTCATCATTCAGTCCACTATACTGTATACATGGGGGTCATTTTTCGGAGTCCGAGGCACACCCCCCCAAAATCCTAGGTGAAAAAGTTAGACCTGATTGAGCAAAACCAAAGTGATTTTTGGATTCAGCAAATCAAAATAGTCTTAAATCAGCTCAGATAACTTTCACATCAAATTTGGTGTAGATCAGTGTTATATAATGGAATTCACCCACTTATTTTCTTAGATAATCCAGGTGGTGACTTTTTTGGCCAGGCAGTGTGAATTTATTGCCTGTTTGATTGATTTTCTGTTAGTTATTTAAATTTAAATAGACTTTCAATTTATTAAAAAAGATAAAACATATACATAAAAAAACATATCAGCAAAAAAGCTGAAGTAAGAGGTGCAACATTAAAAAAGATCTGACAGTGCAATTATTACTTTACCTCTGAGAGTCCTGCGCTGATGAGTTGGACCCATTTTGCCTTCGATTTGTTTTCAATAAGTGTGGTGGCGATGCACTCCTGGACCACCTGCTGGATGTTGTCTTTATTGGACGCTGAGCCAAACTGGATGTAGTAGTGCTTTGCTGCCAAATGGACGTATTCATCCTCCTGAGAGAACATGAGAATATTAAACACAACCCTTTCTCAGTGTTCACAGAGTCCCTTTGGCTCATTGTCACATAAAGGATAGTACTATTTGGTATTGTGTTGTCCAGCCCACAATGTTAGTCAAAATCAGTTTACATATACTGAACAAAACTATAAATGCAACACTTTAGTTTCTGCTCCCATTTTTCATCTGTACACAATTCCTGGAAGCTGAAAACATCCCAGTTCTTGCTTGGCCAGCAAACTCACTGGACATGTCACTCATTGAGCCTGTTTGAGATGCAAAGGAGAAGTGCTCACTAACACAGATTTAGACAAATTTGTGAATAATATTTGAGAGAAATTGACCTTTTGTGTGTGTAGAAAAAAAGTCTTCGATCTTTAAGGTCAGCTCATGAAAAATAGGAGCAAAAACAAAAGTGTTGTGTTTATATTTTTGTTCAGTGTAGAAACTGACCCTGATACAGTAAATGACAAAATTATTTTACTACAGTTAATTGGATGATGTGTGGTCCTAAGAGGAAACAAGGCAGTTATTTAATTTCATTAAAAAATACGCAACAAAACAATGTAAAAGCAAAAAGACAAAAATGACACGAGATGCAAAAAATAACAATGTAAAAGTCGCAAAAAGACAAAAATAATGCAAAAGGTGAAAAAGTCAACAGAGATAGAAGACAAAAGAAGTGAAAGTTGCAAAGAGACAAAAGGATATCAGATGCAAAAATATGATGCAAAAATGCAAAAAAATGTAAAAAATGAAAAAATGGTGTAAAAATGCAAAAAGATGTGTAAGTACTAAAAAGATGCAAACGTTGCAATAAGATGCAAAAAGGAAAAAAGGATGTAAAATTGCAAAAACCCAATGCAGAAAGTAAAAGACACAAAAAGATGAAAATATTGTAAAATATATAAATCAATCAATCAATCAATCAAACTTTATTTGTATAGCGCCAATCATAATCGCCAATTATCTCTAGGCGCTTCAAACACCTCAACGGGGACAAAAATCTATGTTCAAGACAAAGAAAGAGATTTAAAAAATGTGAAAATAATGCAAAACAAGGAAATGACAGAAAAGTTGCAGAGGTAAAAAGCACATAGATACAAAAATGACAAACAATAGAAAGAGAAAAATGATGCAAAAGATGGAAAAAGATGAGAATTGTGCAAAAAAAACCAACAAAATGATGAAAACAACAAAAAAAGATGCTAAAAGGCACAGTCGCAAAAAGATGCAAAATGGCAAAAAGAACATAAGAGGAAAGTTGTAAAAAGACAAATATGATGAAAAAAAAACAAAAAGACAAACACAAAAACAACAAACCATAAAAAGATGAAAATGTAAAAAGTGCCAAAAATATGCAAATGTCACAAAAATTGCAAAATACAAAAATTACATAAGATAATCAAAAATACAAACATAATGTGAAAATGCAAGGAGATAAAAATGACATAAAAGACAGAAAAGTATGAAAAATACATTAAGGGATGCAAAAAGATGACAGTAAAAAAGATGCAAAAAGATCAAATTTGCGAAAAGATGCAAAACGTTGAAGGTAATGAGAAAGGGGAAAACAATGTAAAAGTTGAAAAAAAGACAAATATGATGTATAAATGCAAAAACATGAAAAACACACCAAAAGAAAAACATTTTCTCCCCTATTCCAAGGTTTTTAAAATGATAGTGACTTTATCACATTAGATCATCATCATTAAACATGATGGTATATAATCGCAATAATGGTAGTTCTGGCTTTATTTCCCAGCTCGACTGATAATAGCAAGAGAACCTAACACTGCTTTCTCACATTAATGTCCTTCCTCAGTAACCAGAGCTGGAGTCCCTTACCTTCTCAGCGGTATACTCTCCAGACTTTACGCCCTTGATGACCTGCCTGTAGATCAGATCAGTGCTGACCGGGTCAAAAGAGCAATCATGCCAAGGTGTGAAGAGTTCCTTACGGATGGAGAGTTTCCAGGGGCTACATTTCTCATCTCTACCCTGCCTCCTCAACTCCTGCTCACACTGAGACACCGCATCCAGCACATGCTTCCCACAGCTGCCCAGAGACCACGTCTGGACACAAACAGAAAATTTAGTTACAAAGGAGAGATTGGAAACAAGTGTTGAAAAGGACGGGGGGGGGGTCCAATAGAAACAAACCACAACCGTCAGATTTCAGTACAGTAATAGGATGATTATGAGACTGTCAACAGTTTGATGATATTAACATAGCACAGCCTAACCAAACCTGACATAACCTTACCCAGCATAGCATACTGTAGCATAACATACTGTAACACAAAGCATAGCATCACATGATGTAACATCACATAGCATAGTAGCAGGGCATAAACTAGTAGCTTAACATATGTAACATAACTGTCGCATAATATAACAAAACAAAGCAGAGTATCGCATAACGTAACATAACCTTGCATAGCATATCATAGTAAAACATAACAAAACACTAAACAGCATAGCCTAGTAGCACAGCACAGCATAACATACAGTACAATAACATTACACAGCATATTAACATAGCATAAAAAAGAGCATAGTATAGCGTTGCATAATGTTACATAAAATAACATAGCATAGCCCTACACATAGTAAAGTGTATAATGTATTGGTCCCAGTACTGAGCCTTGTGGAATACCATAACCAACTTTAGACTGAGTGCATGACTGGTTGTTAAAACATACAAATTAAAATCTTTGTATGAAGTAAGACTGAAACCAATTTAGCACGGTACCCTTAATCTGTAAAACAGAATTTTATAGTCTGTAGTCTGAAAAGCAGCACTAAGATCCAAAAGTACAAGTACTGAAACTAGTCCATTATCTGAAGCTAGTAGAAGATTATTAATAACTTTCACCAGTGCAGGTTCAGTGCTGTGGTGTTCTCTGAACCCTGACAAATTCTTCAAACAGATTACCATATTTTCCAGGTGTTAAGTCGCTCCGGTATGATTGTTGCACGAGCCAAAAAAATGCATAATGAAGAAGAAAAAAAACGTCTATTAGTCGCTCTGCAGAACAGGTCGCATTTGTTCGGGGAACGCGCATTAATTGCGCAGCGCGCCAGAAGGGAAAGCTCGCGGCTCGCCTCCTCGAGCAGCTGTCAGTGTGACATACACCCTATACCCGAATTTCTTTAATATAAAAGTTGCTTTGATATATTTGTCGCTCCCCTAGCCAGACTACGCAAAAAAACGCGACTTGTAATACGGAAAATACGGTATTTCTGTGTAAATGCTGTTTAAGTTGTTTAGCAACAATTTTTTCCAAGGACTTTACTGTAGCTACATAAGATGACGTAAGATTTACACTCTCACATGTCATCGGTGGAAGATGCTGCTCACCTTTTCATACAGATTAATGTACAGGGAGAATCCATAGGTGTCTTTGAGGTGAACCTGGTCTGCGACGGTCTGGCAGACCTCAGCAGAGGTAGAGGCGGAGTCCACCGACAGATTGACAGTATGACCGTCCATCAGCATCACAGACACATCTATGGGCTCCCTGGACCTGGCAGCCTGAGAAGAAAAGACAGACGGGCAATTAAGAAAAACTTTTAGTGATATACAATTAGATTTGAGGAATAAGATTTCTTATGAAAACCACAAAACAGACTTGGAAAATCCAACAAAATAAAAAAACCTTTAACCATGAAATGATTAAGTGCATGAAAATCCATCTTTCTTTTTTGCTCAGTACTGTCCATCCTGATAGATCCATACAGCAAAAATGAACAGGAAAAACAAGGCAGTTTTGATTTTTGTGATCTGTGACATCACAAGTCATAACCAATTAAAAATTAACTCCACCCCCATGAGCAACTGACAACATTTTTAACCTTTGTTGATGAAAAATGTCACAATATAATGCTGAGTCACATTGGGAATGACTTGCAGTTCAACCAGTCCGAATCTGTCCCGTTTAAAAGTAGGCATGTACATCATATTGCAGTGGAATTAGCGTGCATGCGGCATGAGTTTCAAAGAGGCCCTTGGAAAACCAAAGAACAACTGTCAACACCCTTCAGTGGGACGGATAGATTTTAAATCTTAAGATATGTGACCTTTAAAGCTGTAGACAGAAAAGCGACTAAAATGTCTTCTTGCCCCTTTACCTCCAGTTCGATCCAACAGGGCAGCTCTTTTCTTTCTCCGTTGGCGATGATACGCTGCAGGCGCTCAGAACAATACGCTCCGTAACCATTTGGACCTTTACGCACAAAACTCTCCAAATACTGTGAGAAAAACAGTTCAGTTGAAACATGTAACATTTCAATTAGGGACTTTGTGTTTTCAAAGAAAATCCACATTCTTTTTCACTGGCCTATATCATTTTTAGGTGTAAAAGGTTCAGCTAGAAAAACATTTGCCTTTGGAGACCCTACCAGAGGCGATTTACCCGACAGTATAGCTCCTGAGATCACTCAGGCACACAAAATTAAGAACCTAGAACCTAAAATTAGACAATTTGTCAATTAATTTGAATTACGGTTTCCTCAAAGTTTTTAAGCTCAGTCTTTTTGTTTTGCATTTTATTCTACTTGTGTAACCCTCTTAAGGAAGATGCTATGTAAATAAATTCAGATTATTATTACACTGTGCTGGTTTTAAGTGTATCGTGACTCCGTGATGTCATCTTAGTGGATCCACCTTATCGAGTTTTACAGCAGTGTTCACATCAACGCAGCAGATGGGTGTGATTGACCATATCGTTATGACTTTATCATCGATGACAGTGATTATTAGAGGTTTTAAGCTCAACAGACGGCTCACCACGGAGAGGGATGGTTTAACGGTGTCTCCTTGTGATTACTGACTGTTTCATGACTACACGACTTTCAGAACCGAAGGCGGGCTTATCCTACAATTTTACAAAAATGTTTTATAATTTATTAATTTCTTAAGTTTAAATCATACATAGCCTGTTAAGTCCCATACGGCCATACATCTGATGCAAACAAGATAATTATACGTCAAATGTTTGAATTTTGAGGCTGATGAAAAAACTAATATTTTGTTTTGTAGCATTCACTGTTCATTTTCTTGGTTATTTTATTCATTTATGTTCATTTTTAGTGGGTTACGATGTCCCTTCTGTTTACCTTTGATCATTTTGTTGCTTACTACATTAATTTTTGTTGATTTTCTTTAAAAAAATGTATTTGTGTTAATTTTTGTTCCTTTGGCTGCTGTTTTTGACTGTTAGTCATTTTGGTTGTTTTTTTAAAAATTATTTTTCACTCTTTTTGTAGTGGTTTTGGTCATTTTATTGCTTATTTAATTCATTTTTCACCATTTTTGTTCCTTTCCTGGATAATTTTGCTCATTGTCTTTTTTGTTGAATTTCTTAAAGGTTTGATAATTTTATAGAGTCCTCTGTTTTGTAAACATCAGTCCAGACACCTCACCAGCATTTTACCAGGGCTCGTACTCTACTTCCTCCAATACTGGTCATGAAGATTTAGATCAAAACATAAAGTCACCAAAGACTCGTTCACACAGATGGCCACCATGAAGGAAGTGTGGAGGACAAACATATGTTTATCCTTTTCATTGAGCTACAGTAAAACAGTACCTAAAAGCTTAAGTCTATAGCACAGGATTCAATATAATCATCTACATTTTTCAGGGCCTGAAATAAAAGGTAGGGGGACTAGAGCCCCTCTGAATGGGACGACACATGCCACATACCTTCATAAAGAACTCAGTGGGAGGGAAGATGCCGAGACAAATGGAGAGAAGGACCCAGCCGTTCAGCCGACTCTGCTTGTTCTTATTGTTCACCAGCTGTTTACAGATCTGACAGTAAATCTCATCTCTGTACAAGAGGGGAAAAAAAGCAAGACGAGGAAGATAAGGAACACTGAACAATCGATATTTTCTGGATATAAGAACTGATTTAAGACCTGAAGAGTGAGAGCAGGAGTAAGAGAAAAAATCCAAATGAACATAACTGAACAAAATGACCAATAAAAGGAACAAAATGTAAGATAAGTATCGAACCCACTTCATCCATTTCTCTACGTGACAAAACATTGTCGCCCAAATCAATTTAATTTCCATCTAATACGATATACATCACAACACCAAAATAGCAACTATTCAGACAAATTTATCCTTGTTGTTTGAGAATAAAATACAGGTGTGTTCATGTTGAGCTGCAGAGACTCTTCAGCAGCTCTGAACACATTGTGGAGACACGAAGTCTTGCAGACACCAAGATACTTAAACTCCTCCACTTCAGGAGTCAGAAGTGCTGATCTTCCTCACAGCCACTTCACACTCAGCAGAAATCTGCCCCAGTGAAAACTGTAGGTCATGGCTCGTTGAAGCCAGGAGGAAATCATCATCATCTACAAAAAGTAGCAATGAGAGCCTAAGGTCCCATTTTTACCTTATGTCTTGTCTAGTTAAAGCATATCCGATGATGATGTGCAGTTTTTCCAGAGACGTGAGCTGACGACGCAGCGAAGTCTCTCCGATCAAAATGTCATCGTCATCTGTTGTGTCCTCTGCCTGTTGAAGACAGCGACAACAACAATCAGCACCGCATGTGCTAAATGGTGATTAATGAAAAACAAAATGACTAATGACCTACCTCCTCAGGAATAGCAGAGGCTTTTCTGGCTCTAGCTCCTTGCTTTTTCTTGTTCCTTCTCAATATTTTCTGTCCAAAAAGAAGCACTTATTATGAGACGCATGGGAGCAGATTACAGTGAGGTGAGATATTTTAAACCAGTATGTCATATGTAAAGATGATATGGAACGTTGGGTTACAGAAATAATGACATGTGTGTTCATTCCTATGATTATTTGGTTCATTTGTTTGATTGTATTGTTCGCTTTAGGAATAAAGATGTCCTTTTTTGTTCATTTTGGTGCATTTTCTGCATTATTCCGTTCATTAAAAAAAATGTGTTCATTATTTGTTGCTTATTTTGTTTTGATTTCATTTAACTCTCTAATATTCAAAGAATGAAATTTTGTGCTCATTGTATGAGTTGAACATAATTTGTTAAATTTTTGTATTATTATTTGTTTAGGGATAATTTTATTTCTTTTTTGTTCAATTTGGTTATTTTTCTTAATTATGTTGCTATTTTTTTGCTCATTTTTTGATTATTTTGTTACTTTATGTCCATTGTGCTGACTTAGTGCTTGTATGCTTTGGTTCATTCAGATTTAATGTTATTATCTTATATATTAAAGAGTGAAACACATTGAAATGTCAGAGTTCATTTACATGGGTTAGTTAAGACATTATGATTGTTAATATATTATTCTTTTACATTTTTTTGATTATTTTGTGAATTTAAAAAAAGTTCATTTGTTTTCTTATTAATTGTTACCATAGTTTAAGGAGTAATTTTATTTCTTTTATGTTTAATTTGGTTATTTTGCTTGACTGTACTGTTTTTTTTTAATCATTTTGTTGATTATCTTGTTAATTTCTCTTTATTTTGCTGATTTAGCGTTAATAAGTTTATATGCTGGTGTTTAATTTGATTTAATGCCATTGTCTTACACATTTAAAGTAAAAATTACAAAAAAAATGGTTATGTGAGTTCATTTATAATGAAACAAAGTATTTTAGGTTCTAATGAATATTTAGTCCCATTTTGCTAATTATTTTGCTAATTTTGTGGATTGTTTTATTCCTTTTTTCCCACTCGCTTGATAATTCTGTTAACTTGGTTGGTTCCATTTTGAATTTTCAGTACATTATGTTCAACATGTGCAGTGTTATTATTGTCTTTTACATTTAAAGAGTAAAATTCATAAGAATGGTTACACGTGGCTTCATTTACTTTATTCACATTCTTCACTTGTTTTGCTAATTTTGTTGCCAGTGTCCTCATTTGATCCGGAGGTGATGGAACATGCACCCCCAGCTGCAGGTACATTTCGCTTTTTTCGCTCTCGCACAGGAGAAGTCAGTACATTACGTTTTGTGGAGACATTTCTCTTTAGAATTGGCATCACAAATGAGTAGAGTAGATGTGTTTACCTGGTCCAGTCCCACCAGGTTACTCAGCCTCCTGCCCTGCCGTAGAGGAAGGAAACGAGAGATGGTGCTGGAAGTCTGAGACAGCGAGTCGGGGGATTTTACTTCAGACATGTCCCCCATAAACCGCAGAATGATCCAGAATATAGTCAGACAGGCCTGGAAAAGAATGAAAGAAGAAAGTGTGAAAAGGCTACTTCAAATACAAATTCTGGGCCATAAAAAGGAAATAAAATGATCTTTACTTCACCATTGTTTCTCTGCAATAATTAAACCTGCTTCACCGCCACTCACTTGACCTTTGTGTAGTGATTGTATAACAGAGCAGGCATTGTTCAGTGTGTACACAGAGATGCCAAAAAGCCTGAGGAGGAATCACTATGGCCCAACTTAATCCAGAATAGACACAGAGCAGCTCCACAAACAAAATGCACATTTCACTTGTGAGTTAAGCTGCTGCAGAGTGTATATATATACTGTATATCATAAAACCAAAATATCCAAATTTAACCTACTGTTTCGAGAATAAAGTACAAGCCTGTCTATGTTGAGTTGCAGACTTTTCAGCAGCTCTGAAGAGATGATGGAGACATGTAGTTAAAATACTCTGCTGTATATATAGATTCCATTTACTTACTGTACCAATGGGAATAATTTCAGCAGATAACCAACCATTTCCTTAACATCAATTTTTTACATCTCACCATTTTCCTTAAAAATCTAAGTTGCATGAGACAGAGCATGCCATATTTTGAATCATTAACCATGTATTACATTCAGTGTTGAAAAATAACAGTATTACATAATTGCATGCATGTAATTTTGAAGAATTACAACCAGCAAAAGGTAGGCACTGATTGGAATTATAGAAGTTTTTATAAACTGCTCATCACCGGTGTAACAGCCACTGCTGCATGTGAGCAACTTTTCAAAGTTGAAAACACATTATTCATGAATTACTCGCTGAAAAAAAACAGTTTGAGAGATTGTTGACAGAGTTTTCTCCATCGTTAAAAACTTGGGTGCAGAACCTGAGAGGAAGAGGATAAGAATCTGTGCTTGGCTCAGCTTGCTTAGAGAGAGAAAACAAGCCATATTAGCGCAAAAGGGAAACAGTTTTTTCCTCAAAATAAGCTTTTTAAAAGTCACATGCCTCTGCAGCATCTACAGTAAGCCCTCAGGTAGATTGTTCAGGGACCTTTTATGTTTGTTGCCGTTTGTTTTCATTGTTGTTTGTTTATTTTACGTTTACACATCTGCGTTATCATGAAGCGCTTTGTGACGATGCTTGGTAAAAATGCTGTAGAAAACAATCTATTTAGTCGAGTCAGGGTTCAAGCTGTTCATACTGTACTTGCAACGTTGCAAGTTGAAGACTGGATTAGATGTTAAGACTAAAGCAAAGGAGAGACAGTTCATAATGGCTGCCAGTAATATTTCTATTAATGTAAATTTTTCCAGTGGTATTTTTCACATGGCAGTACTGTGCAAAATGTCAATTCATTGTCACTGTTACAGGCAAAATCCAAGCCACTCACAGGCATAAAGGTTTTAGGCACCTTGGTCTTGTTATGTTGTCTGATTGAGATTTTTCAATTCAACTTTATTTGTATAGCGCCATTCATAATCAACATTATCTCTAGGCGCTTCACAATTCAAAGCCGAGACCTCAGACTATACAGAGTGAACCCAGCAGAATCACAGAGCATGCCAAGGGCGACGGGGGGGAAGAAAAACTGCACTATACACAGGTACATATATGGAAGTAGAACTTGCATATATACACCTTTGGTTTGTTGTTTTTGTATTCTTGTTAATAAAAACAGATAAAAAAACAGTACGTGCACAGTATAGACACATAAAATCAGAACTAAATGGCTTCAGTGGGCAAAAATCCATATTTAATGTGAAGAAGTAGCGGCAAAAATACTGATGTGTGCTGAATGAAACCTGGTGTAAGTGACTAGATCTCAAATTTTCTGGCCCAAGTAGTTGAAAACATTAAATGCAAAGGAAGGAAACGGTTAATACTGACACTGAAGTGTGAACAAATTGAAATATTTGTGCATGTGTATTTTGGTTCTATTCTGATTGAGAAATGCATGTTTATGGTCATTATCGTCTGATAAAACAATAAAACCCAAGCTTCCTAAAACTTTTGCATAGTACTACACAAAATCAATTATGCATATTTTTTCAAAGCAATTTTAAGTACTCTTTCTGAGTGGTTGTAATAAAATAAATACCTCTATATTCTCCAGCATAGTTTTGCTGGACTTCCAAATGATTCAACCCAACACTCACCTCAGCTGACTGGATATTTGTCTACTGACCTGAATGTCACCCTCGTCATCGTGGGACAGCAGGGGCTGTTGCACTCTCTGGTTGATGTGCGTTGGTGTCGCGCCTCCTTGGAAGTGAAGTCTGCAGAATCTGAAGAATGAAAACTCCTCGAAGCTGTCGTCAAAGTCTTCCTCGTCCTCTTCATCTGACTGTGCTGGGGTTGTAAGGATCGAAGGCGTACCTTCCGGGGCTGCTTCTGGCTCTAACGTGGCACGAAATATTTCATCCACCAGCTGTGGCATGTCCTGTGTCTGTGTGAAAAATCAGATGTAAATGGCCACATTTCCTTAGATGAGTGTTTAAAGATACCAGGTCCTGTTGTTAACAGAAAGTCCATCTGACCTCAGTTTCATCTGCTTCTGATGGAGGATCGCTATCGACCACGTCCACGACCACAATAGGCACGACATCAATCCTGTTTTTTGTCTCCTCCTCAGTGATCACTGAAGACGACTCAGAAGCCGACAGAGCCGACAGACGCCGATGCAGCTCCCCTGCAAACTGAGCCTAAAACAGATCAAACAGTCACTGTACAGCTCTCGTTTTCATTTTCAATCTAAAAAGGTATTGAGTGCTCACATTTTCTCTCATCCTTTGAGCTGATCTTCTGGCCAGGAATCCTCTGACAGTCGTCTGCATGAGTACGACGGCCGCCTTCTTCTGATTGAAGTCCTTCCTCACCCAGTAGCCTCGGACCTACAGGTCAGCAGCTGCTATTAATTCATTTATATTATAAGTCATACCAGCATTTCTCATACAAGGTTATAAAATTCTTTACACAACAGCAGAATAAACTATTTTCATAAATAAGCGCTATGATAACAAATGTTATAAATATGTATTGATAATCACTGTGTTCAAAAAAGCAAACACATTTAAAATCAACATGTTTCTAAAACTAAAATAAAAAATGTTTGTTTGTCGCTGTGAATCCAACCTAATTTCAATATTTAAAATGATAACACATGCAATATTTAAAATTGATAACCCCCGCCTGCTTTCTTATTCTTTGGCAATTTATCACCCTTAAATGTTTCAGATAAAACACATGTTAATAAATACTTTTAAGAAATCCAAATCTACGTGGCCCTGCCTTTCACATCAATGTGGTGGAATTTCTACCCATTCTTTGTAGAATTGTTTTAATTCTGCCAAATTAGAGAGTTTTCCGTGTGAGCAGCATGTTTAAAGTCACGCCACAGCAGCTCTTCTGTTTGCAATTTGTTTGATGATCTGAAACATTAACGAGTCACAAACATACAAAAATAAAGAATCACGCAGCGTCTGTACATGCCTGACTCTGTATGATGAGAGCTGCAGCTTGTTGTCGTCCATACCGTCTCTGCAGCTGCCGACTGCGGATTCTGGCCGTCAGACGTTCAAAGCCGTGTTGGACCTGGGTTAGGGTTAGAGGACATGAGATAAATGTCCACTATGCAGCAAGAGTAAGCATTTTACCGTGCAAGAGATGTGAAGATGATCACAGCATCATCACACCTTTCTTCGCTCTTTTTTCCTCATGTAAGCTCTCCAGTTTGCCTGCAACATGATGGCTGCCCTTCGCTTCTTCAGGAAAGACTTTCTGCAAAATACAGAAAAAAAATGTAACATTATCCAAACACGTCACCTTGGCTACGTTCACACCACACCTCACTGCATTTTCTTTCTAACCGCTCATTTTGGCGCCAATTTGTTTTTTAATGTTTTTACTGAATTGCCTATTTTAATGGATTTCAAGAACTGTGTTGCTTTGTCACCAGCACCCAAGTTCTGATTGCAAAAAAAAAAACAGATTTCATGTTTCATGTTCACTAACTTATATGGAGAATGATTTAATGTTACATCATTCATGTAAATAAATTATTCACAGTAACAAATACACTAGGAAGTAGGAAGTGGATATGAACATCCACTGCAGTGTGAAGCAGCGACTCTAGGAATCAATTCATTTTTCTATTTATGCACGTTTTATTTTTCAAATAAAAGCAGAACAGACAAAATGTTCACAATATTCAGTCTGTGCTGTTGCACTGTTATTTGCTCATTAAGTGGTCAGGCTTTTATTTACAATGTCATACTTAACTGACCATAGATATTGTAGGTAAACGCTTCCAATCTATTACAAACAACAGGACAAAATCCAGTTTTCTAAGCTGAGATGTTGTATATGTTTACTGTAAAGCCCAGTCATTTTCATTTACTATGGTATTATTTCATGAGAATGACTAGATCATGTCTTATGAAACAAAAAAAGGGTTTTATAGCTTCATCTGAATGTAAGATGCATACAATTTTGTCTAGGATGGAAATTTGTGAACTATGGCTATAAAAGTATTTATGCTGAGTCAGCAGAGCATCAGTGCAAGTCAACTGCCTGGTGACGCTTGTTTTCACAGCTATCTCAGCCATACTGTCACATTTATAGAATATTCCTGTGATAGAATCAATGTAGCGTCTGGAACATGAACATCATCTTTGTCTGACTTTTAATTTCAGTCTCATCCTAAGTCAAAACTTGAAGAGCAGTTTCGTGCCAATCTATTTGTCTTTTTTCTGCATTGTCAAAAATCAGTAGCTTTTTAAAATGTTTACACCTAGTGAATACGATCAACATTATACATACTAGATGGTGAAAGAAGTAATAAATAACAAAAAAGGGATATGCAATGTTTTAACAGGAGCAATATGATCATTAAAAATGTGAACAGCATAGGTCACAATCTCTGCTTAAGGGTTAAAACCGTACCTGTCTTTGATTCCCAACATGACTCTCTGAATCACAAGAGCGACTCTGCTGAGTTCTTCTTCTCTTAGTCGTTCCAGGGAAGCATCATGGGCATCCTGAAGTAGAGCAAAAAATAAAAATAAAAATACAAGACTCTCTGATTTGACTAGAAAATTACACAATTACACAGTGTACACACTGTAGCGACACGTTATTTGCATTTAGCAGTTCAAGTGATTCAATAATCTCATCAAGAGGACACTGTTCAAAGAGGACATGAAACAATGACTAATGTCGCCGTGGTTCATTAGTACCCTATCTGAGATATTACACTGTAATAAAACTTATTAGTCACCAGGATTTCACATTAACATATTTTATTCCATGGTTGGAAAGAAAAAGTGCAGTGTCTCAGCTCTCCATGGGAACAACTAGACACTCCTGATTTAAACAGATGAGTTATGTAAAAATAAAGCCCCCATATAGCGTTAACAGAGGTGTATATAAACTAGACCAAAACCAGGCTGTAAACATGTTTACTTATTATCTAAATGTCTACATTTTAAAATGGGACTCTATGGGGAATGACTCAGTGTTGTTTTCAGCCCCTAGTGGACACTGACAGTATTGCGAGCTATCACACTTGTACATTTAACTCGCTGCTCATCCACAAAGGTTACCAGTTATAAACTACAGGTGTCGCAGTAGACGTTCAGTAAACAGCAGAGACCAACCAAGTGATGTCATCAGGGGCATCAGTCAAGATGGAGGCCCCCTGGTGGTGACAAAGTGATATAAATCCAATTACCTCGTCCAAGGAGGTTATGTTTTTGTTGCTGTTAGTTTATTTATTTATCTGTTTGTTTGTTTAAAACATAACTTGAAAAGCTCTGAACAGATTTGGATGACATGTTCAGGATCGGTCAGAAATGGCACAAGGACCAACCGATAACATTCTTAGGTTAGATGTTTAAAGGACTTTCACCATTGTGAGATATGGCCAAATTCAACACTCGTTCCTGTAACGTCACAAAAAACATCAAGCAAAAAACACAGGATAACACCATAATAGAGTCTATCAAGCCACAAAGTTTGGTCCAGATATGGACAATATTCCAAATATAGTGATCCAGAATGCTTATACTTACAGGGGTTGAGTTAAAACAACTACTGTAAGGTAGCAAATAAGGCTATAGAGATGAAACTGACCAAATTTTAGTGGAAAGACTGCTGATTCAATGATGGTGGTTTTCTCCTGGCTCTAGCACCACAGAAATTATTTTTGGTGAATTACTATTGAACTAATAATGATATGTGTATGATTCCAAATGCTAATGGTAGATTTTCAAGGTCAAAGACTCCAAACATGAGGGTTAAATAAATTGAAGAATATTACTTTTGGTGTTACAGGATAACATTATAAGGGAAATGAGCATGGGTTTAAATGATAACGGTAGATTTTCACTGTGAAGAGAAACTGAGCTGTTTTAGCAGAGGTCTGCAGCCTCTCAGTGCTCTCTAGATTTCTGATAAATCCAAGTGAATAAACAATTGTATAACAGTGTCATATTTTATATAAGGTCCTAATACAATAAACCACAGTAACATTTTGTTTCATGACCTGTGGTTTATTTTCATAGGACTGATACGATCTTTGCTATAGCGTTGCTCTGCATATGCAGTGATTAAGAAAAACCTGTGGCACAACATGGTTTGATTTATGCATCTTCAGCACCTTCAGGAAAATCTTGGTCCGCCCTATTTTCCACTCATCCTCTCCTTTAATCACAGCCTCACAGATGGCATCACAACAGGCAGCAGCTGTTTCCTGAAGAGACAATAAAACATTACTTTAATAAATGCTGAAAAGAGGCTAATGAAAGCCAAAGTCATCCCCCGGCAAGCAATTCATCAGTTCATCCATCACTTTAGCACAACGGAAATGACATTTATACACAGTCAGACAGAAATACACGGTGACTAACAGTTTTAGGATTGCAGATGCTCGTCTTCAGGAGCACTCTGTAGCGCTTCAGGAAATCCTCAAACGTGTGTCTGATGGGAAATCCCAGCTTCCGGATGCGGATTGTGTCCATCATGCCGGAGTATCTGAGCTGCCGCATGCACAGCTCCCTGTCAAAGAACTAAACAGCAGGACAGAGTTATGTGTTTACATTAAAATCAGCGTTTCCCCAAACAAAATACCCAAGAAGATGAAGAAAATCTCCACGAACTGAACAAAAACAAATAAAATAATAAAATGAACCAAAATGTCCAAAATATCCACAAAAAAAATTAACGCAATGATTAACAAAATGAACAGAAATGTCCCCAAAATGAACAATGAACCAATCTAAATAACAAAATTAATGAAAATGAACAAAATATTCACAAAAAATTTAAATAATTATGAAAATGAACAAAAATATCCATGAAATTAACAAATTCAACAAATGACCTAAAAAAACTGACATTTTCTACAAAATGAGCAAAATATGAAAGTACTAATTAACAAAATGAACAAACTAATTAACAAAAGAATAAGAATTTAGAAAAATTAAGAAAAATAAACCACGACGGGACATGTAATTAACAAAATGAAGAAAAATATGCACAGAAATTTACCAAAAAATGTATAAAAATATCCATCAAATGAACACAAAAAGTTATAAAGTAATAAAAGAGGACAAAATTAACATGAAATGAACAAAACAAGTCAAGGCAATGAAAAATCATCAAGTGGAAATAAAAATTATGTTAAAAATTAACAAAATATTTGTGGGTATTACATGCTTTATTCATATGAATATACCACATAATACCCAAAAGAAAATGTATTCAAAAATAGTAATAAAAAAATGAACAAAATAATAATATTATTAATAACAATCAGCAAAAGTTAAACCAATGAAAAAGTCTCCACATCTTTTGTTAGTCAATATAAGGCACTTAATTTATTGATGATTTTATTTATTATTATACATTTTCATATATTGCATTTTGTTTCTCTTTGTTGATATGTTCCAGCATCAAATTACTTCTTTGGATTAGATTAGTCATTGTGAAATAATGTAATATTTTAATAAGCTGTCCAACCATCCCATTATCACACTGTACTTTAGATGATGTGTGTAAAAGGCTCATATTCCAGGAAATTTGATCATTTGCTTTATGGTGGAAAACAGGAAGAGGCTGGTGTTTATTCAGATGAAGGCAACGCGGATAAACATGACGCCTCTAAAATGGATGAAGGAAACATAAGGAAAATCAGGATTTTACAGACTGTTTTACAACATTAACAGAGAATTGGTGTAAGGAGTTATCTGTGCCAAACGTGGCAATTCAAATTGTATCAGAAAATTAGATGTCATGATACTGACAACAGTACAAGAGAAATGGAAGGAATGAGGTGAGACTTAGGATCTCTGTGTTTCTGGAGACAAAAGGCCAAAAGTCTATGTCACAGGATTATAAAAGCTCTACAGACTAGGCACAGATTGACTTAAGAGTGAGCATCTGTGGCTATACTTTTGGAGACAAAAGAGCAAAGGTCAAGGTTACTGGGTCATAAAATTTCACTTTATTATCATTATAAAGACTTTATTATCACAGCTAAGGCCACCGAATTTGAACAGTAAGTGGGTTTGCATCTCTGTTGACTGCAATTGTACTTTGTTTGTAGCATAATTTCAGATATACCGTACACTTTATCTGAAAATACAACACAGTGTGACTGTGTCCGTGTGTTCTTGCATCATTTACCTCAGACTGCTTGTCATTGTTGGGTTTGAAGCAGCGGATGAAGTATGGCTGGCAGGCAGACAGAGCCTTCATGAGGGACTCCAGAGACTGACGAAACTGGCCGATCAGTGTGGGCACTTGTTTGTGTTTGTCGGGCTGGGCCTGAACGGTGACAGGAAGAACACTGCACTGAGTACAACTCAGACACTGAGTACAACTCAGACACTGAGTATTAGTCATCCTCAAACTTCTACTCCACTCCAAGTAAAATTTGGACACACTTTCCCTTTCAGTGCTTTTCAATTTTTTTAAAATTATTTACCATTTTGCATTAATACTGAACATGTGTGGAATTAAATGGTAAACAAAACGTGCTAAACAACCCACTACATGTCGTGTATTTTAGGACGTCCAGTGTAGCCACATTTAGCTTTTACAGCTTTGCACACTCATGGCATTAGCGCCTCAAATCCACAATGTCAACCTGTCAATCAAGCATGGTACCCCTCAACTATGTGCAACTATCAGCCGTGGAATCATCGAAACTGTCGATTTGTTTGTACCCAGCTGTAAACACGTTTATTTCCGCTCTAAAATTGGGACAGTTAAACGTGAGCCCAGTTGACACTGATGGTACAGCAGTTTTTGACACATTCACATTCAACTCACAGCTCAGCCACAGAGGTTGCTGCTTGGTATGGAGTCACGACTGTAGAAATCCATACTGTGGTAAAAAAACTCAGTTAAATAAATAAAAATGAAGGTCAGTCAATCTGGGCACAAGCCATGGTCCACAGAGAGCTTCCAAATGGATCTCATTTTTCAAAGATATCAGTCAGGTGAAGGGCACAAAAGAATTTCTAAGGAATTAAATATACCATGGAACACAGTGAAGACAGTCATCATCAAGTGGAGAAAATATGGC